>BRDA01063725.1:0-14757 GCA_036984385.1 Crenuchus spilurus
ATCAAAATGTCTGATACTGATTATGTAAAGCTGCTTTGTGACAATGTCCATTGTAAAAAGCACTATATAAATAAATTTTGATTGATTGATTGATTTTGATTTTTTTATACCAATTTCATAGTGCACTTAACACTTCAGTTGTGTGTTGGCTGCATCAGACTTGTAGCTGATATGCTTTGTAATACCAGACTGTTACCTCAATATTTTCTTCACCAAGATAGAGCAAATGTCATGCAGTCCTGATGTGACGTGATTTTGGAGGGAATGTGTAGTGGAACTAATTGTTAAAAAGTTACACATGGGGCCCCTGAGTGGCTCAGCAGGCTAAGACGCTGACACTATGGTCAGAGGATCGCGAGTTTCAGTCCCGGTCATGATGTTTGCCATCAAGAGCCCAAGAGAGCAAAAATTGGCAGTGCTCTCTCTGGGTGGGTAGATGGCGCTCTCACTCCCTATCACTCACACATTGCAATGTCCACTGGCTCAGATGTCTACTGATTGGTCCATTCAGAGCTGGGAATCCTGCGCTTTCCTCTGAGCGTGTTGGCTCCCCAGTGATGGTGTATCAGTGGTAGTTCAAAAAGAGGTGGTGGCTGCATCACACGCAACGGAGGAGGCTTGTGCTTGACTTCATCCTCCTAGAGTCAGGGACAGTGCAAAGTGATGGGGAGAGTCCTAGTGAATGGGATGGGCTAACTGGCTACTATTACATTGGGAAGGGGATAAAATTTTGCTAAAACTTAGAAATAAAATTATTATTTTTTTAAAAGTTACACATGATAAACAAGCTGCATTATTTTGAGAACAGAGTACAGTGGTAACCCTACTTACGAGCATCCCTACTAACGAGTATTCCAGGTAACGAGTCGAGATCTCGGAATATTTTTGTTCCAGGTAATGAGTAAAATTCCAAGTAACGAGTAGTGTAAATTTGTTCAACTATGCCAAACTGCTAGGGGCGTGGCGGTCGTAGCATCCCCTAGATGCTACCGTAGAAGAAGAGGTCAGTCATTACCTTTGACCTCTGTCCAGTGAAAGTGAAAGTGCTAGTGAAAGTGACGCAAAGACAGCAAAAGGTAGTGAACAAGAAAGTTAGATACATTTTACTTTTACTTTTCATATGATAAGTGGAACCATGCCATTTAACATCCCCATCTTCATCAGTGGTAAGGCTGTTGAACGTGTCTCCAGCTTTAAGTTCCTAGGATTACACATATCAGAGGATCTGACCTGGACCGCCAACACCTCCAGCCTGGTCAAGAGGGCTCACCAACGCCTCTTCTTCCTGAGGACACTAAGGAGACAACACCTATCTCCAGCCATTCTGGTGAACTTCTACCGCTGTGCGATTGAGAGCATCCTGTCCAGCTGTATTACAGTCTGGTATGGGAATTGCACAGTCGCAGATTGCAAGTCCTTGCAGCGAGTAGTGAAAACAGCCCAGAAGATCACAGGGACTTCTCTGCCATCAATTGGGGACGTCCAGACGAAACGATGTCTGCGTCGCGCTCGCAGCATCCTTAAGGACCCCTCACACCCTGCCCATAATGTTTTTGTCACTTTGCCCTCTGGCAGGCGCTACAGGAGCCTCCGGGCAAAGACAAGTAGATTAAGGAACAGCTTTTTCCCCAGAGCTGTCTCTCTTCTGAACTCTGTCCACCGTTAACACACAGACTTTAATACTAAATACTGGCTACATTTCATTCTGCATCATCTGTACACTGTATATAACTGTATAAATAATTGTATATGATTATAGTTCTGTATATCATGTACAAACCTGTAATATACATTTATCTAATCCCTTTCCATCATAACTATACTGTAAATATTCCCTCCATACATCATGTTAATAGTATTTTATAGTCCATCTGTATATTTGATTACAACACACATAATACATATAATCCTCAATACGCTGTAATATATTCACATTTATATCTACCTCAATATATATATATATACACTTCTATAATTTATTAATATACATATATATTCACACATATATATTTTTGATATTTCAGATTATTATTCTGTATATACTGTACATTCTGCACTTGCTGCTTTTGCACTTCTGGTTAGATGCTAAACTACATTTCGTTGCCTTGTACTTGTACATGTGTAATGACAATAAAGTTGAATCTAATCTAATCTAATCTAATAAGTGTAACCATGCTATACACGTACGCCCGTCCTCCTGTCCTCCTTAGCCGCCAGCCTACACGAGTGTTGTCGTCGTCACGTTTATGTTTTAAAAAACCCATATAAACACATTATTTAGCATATTAAAGTATACTGTATATTGGCCGGCTGACACAGATTAATCAGTTTTACATGTATTCTTATGGGGAAAATGCATCCAGCTAACGAGCAAACCAGCTAACGAGCAAACCAGCTAACGAGCAAACCAGCTAACGAGCTCGGCTCCTGCACGGATTAAACTCGTAAGTAGGGTTACCACTGTATTTACACTTTTTCCAGAAAGAAAAAAGCAGTGTCTGGTTTTGTCTTGCCTCATATCCAAGATTTGCAAAAAAAATCGTTCAAATCCACCCAGACAAACTTGTTGTGAAGCAAAATTTATGACCACCAGCAAAGAATTCCTTTTATATTAATGTGAACAGGCTTTTGTTGGTTTAACTGAAGCTTTAAAGAAGCAAACTTCAGACACTAAACATGTCTTGGTTGAAGTAAGAAAAACTAGTGTAAATTGGAGCTTTTACCAAACTATAAACAAATCATATTGTCAGTAATACTGTGAATCTGGGTTGACTAAAAGCTGATCACACAGCAAGGACTGCAGACTGATGTTACAGCTGCACAGAGCAAAGTCTGACTGGCAGAACTGCATCACTTTGAAAGACTTTCATAGATCAACTGAAACATCTCACATACGAGGACAAACTACAGTTGATCTGAGACTGTCCATACAATGGAACTGCGTAGACCACACTTACACAAGAGGAGCGACACAAGTACCTGTGGAGTCTCGTTTAAATACATGCTTATGCTTACTGCTTGAACAAGAAAAGCATCCAGTTACCTCAACAGCGTTTCATTCCTGCTGAGTGCAAGATGTCATAATGAAAGGCAGCTAACCAGAGGTGCTCTCCATCAACACTTTATTACATCAATACCTCCTACTCCCATGGCCCCTCTGCTTCTGAAATATGCATGCACACTTTCCCTCCAGCTTTCCAACGGGCAGATTAAGGAAAAGGAGGTATGCACTAACATGCCATCTCCAAGTCAGACATGTATGAATGCTGTCAGTGCTTATGAAATATTCAAGCATCGCTCTTTTCCACTTTGACTTTAATTAGACGAGCAGGTTGTCCATTTAGGGAGCAGACGCGTCATTCGCTTTTCGTTAATTTGTCAAGACTAAGAGGTTAGATGCATTTGACAGGTCAGTCTTGGTGCTCGGACACTTCAAGTTGTACATTTGTCACTCCCACTGATCCTGCATCAGAACAGAGGGACAGGAAGACAGACATGGGTCAGTTGCTTTTCACCCTGAGAACAAAAGCCGAAAAAAGTGCCACCGTTAGTCTACTGAGTTTTTTTCCCCAGGACTCAATTCAGTATGTCACCATTTCTTATACTTTGGTGTAGAAAAGTCAGAGCTCAGAGGCTTCATCCTACAAGCTCTACAGAGACCATGAGCCGATTCCCATGGGACCAGCATCGCTGTCTAATGATGCATTTTGCAGATGCTCGACACACACTTGACTTTAAAGGAACAGTTTGGCAAAAAATTTAGTTATCACAGTTTTTCCCTTACCCAAAATGTCAAGACAAATACAATTAACAGACAATTACCATTGTGACGCTAGCATGTATAAATTATCTCAATGCAGTATCTGAAAATACATAAACATGTCTGAGATCTCTTAACAGCAGGCAAATATGTGATGATTTCAGCATGCGATTTACACCAGCTTAACTGATGTGATACTAATTTCAGCTTATTCGCTACATTAGCCAGTCAGTGCAAAACTTAAAAAGTATTAAACATGTTTTGGCTGATAAACTAAATTTAAGGTAAAAAGGAAAAACTGTGTAAACCAGATTTTTCACCAAACTATTCCTTTAATTCATGTAGCTTCCCTAGTCTCAGCAAGGCCTGCTAGGTACACAGTCTCAACGTCCTGAATGCTGGAGGCATCTGTGGCATCTCCTCCACTTGCCACACTGCTCCTGGAGGACAGACTTCCCAAAAGAGAGTTCATCCCCTGAGCATACAGGTCCTTCATATTGAAGAAAGGCATGCCAGGAATTGGCCCCTTCCCCTCAAAGCCAAACTGGTCAGACTCTACAAGAGCCTTCTGTCTCTGGTAGTACTTGGAGAACTTGTTGAAGATGATGGTGATGGGTAGAGCGACCACCAGCAGACCACAGATGATGCAGAGGGTACCAATGAGTTTCCCAGCAAGTGTGACGGGATATGTGTCCCCATAACCCACCGTGGTCATGCTGATGGTGGCCCACCACCATCCAACAGGGATGGTCTGGAGCTCAGACTCATCCTCGTCTCTTTCCACAAAATATATGAGGACGGAGAAGATGGATATTCCGACAGAGAGAAATAGGAGGAGGAGTCCGACCTCATGGTAGCTGTGGCGGAGCGTGGCTCCGAGGGAACGCAGGCCAACAGAGTGACGTGCCAATTTCAAGATCCTGAAGATCCGCATGAGCCGAAGAATCTGTACCACCTTCCCAACATTCTCCAACTCTTCACTCTCCTCTGCGTCCACTTTCTCGAATGCCAGTGTGGCATAGAATGGGACAATGGAGACAAAGTCTATGATGTTGAGGGTGTTGCTTAGGAATTTGCGCAAACAAGGCGTCACAATTAACCGGACAATGAACTCGAAACTGAACCATATGATGCATATCGTCTCAAACAAACTGAGCACCGGATCCTCCACTGGTTTGTCGTTGGCATCCACTTGGTGGAACTCAGGCATGCTATGCACACACATGGCCACAATGCTCATCAGTACCACGCTCAGGGAAATCACAGCTAGCATCTTAGCTGAACGTGAGTATGCTGGATTCTCCAGTCGCAGCCACAACTGTTTCCGTTTCTCTGAACACCAGGTGCCTTCAAACTTCTCCAAGTCCTTGTCTAGTGCTGAAAGCTCCTCCATGGAAGAATCAAAGCTCTCATTAAGGTTCTGCGGGTCATCTTCATTCCGATCCCAGTCTCGGTCACATGCACCCTCCTTCTGCTCCTGGAACTTGTTACTACAGCAGGAGTCCAGGTGAAGCTCCTTGATGCCCCAGTACTCCAACTCCTGGCTGAAGCTGAACACGCACAGCTCCTCCATCAGGTGAATCTTTCCAGTGTGATAGAAGTTCAACACATAGCAGAAGAAACGCGGGTTCCGGTCGAAGTAGTACTCACACTCCACAGCACTGTAGTCATCACACAGCTCCAGGATGGCTGCCTCCGAGTTGCAGAAGAGCAGCTGCCCGAGGCGAGTGTTTGGGAAGCGCTGGAGCACGCCTCGCGCCACCCTCTGCTTGTAGCCGCCCACATTAAGGTTCATGAAGCTGTCATCCGGGCCGCGGTGGTGCAGAATCTGCCCGTACACCATGATGGGCACCAGGGCTCAGAGGTGCAGGAGAGGGGGAGTGTGCTGGAAAGGTCTGTAACATAAAAAGCTGAATGAACAAGTACTATAGTCTATTAGCTCCACATAAGACTGCATTAAGCATTAATATACGACTAGCTAATGTCTCAATTAATGATAAGAAGTCGTATATAACTATTAATATGACACAACATCTGAAATAACATGAGCTCTAATGACCAATTAAGTGATGATTCACACATACAAGTCACATCACAAACCTCAAGGACTAAATATCAGTTGAGGTAATGACTAAAGTGGCTGCTAATGCTGGCAGATTGTCCCATTTATCTTTCCCTAAACTTAATGCTTTAGTAGTGCTTAAATCGTAAAATATCAATACACTTAAATTGCAATATTATGTATTGATTTTTATTCATCAGCTTACATATCAGGACTTTTGACAGATTTGAGTTTTTTTGTGTGGTGTTTGAACACCAAATTGTTCAATATCAGTGTTGTACTCAATCTTCAGCCATTAGACTCTTCCAGTCTAACATAAACAAGTAGCATAAAGGCACTGACAGTTTTCCTAAAACAAGACCTGACATACTGCAGATCATTGTCTTCCAATAGTATCACAATATATTGAATCATATCCCCTGTATGATGTTATATCTCCAGGTTCTTGTTAATAGCACTACTTGCTGTGACGTCACGTGTGACTAATTTCTAAACTTCTGTGCAAGTAAAACATCTTTTGAATGTTCTTGTACTTTTTTTAGACTAAAACTCTGTCAATACTGAAAGTTAACAGAACACACTGTAAATTCTGTGATTATTACATTATACTGCACATTTAGCTTTTGCCTTAATTGTTCTACTTGATCTGAAGTATCAACTACAGTCTGCTTTCAGAAATCATCACAGAAATCAAGTGAAAACGACTTTTTAAGTCTTCTGCACGTTGACGTGATGCTGAGCACTTTCTCTTATAGTGCTGTTATACCCCAGTGCAGCATTATCCACTCCCAATCACAACACGACCAAACTAATGCTGCTAATGTGTATTGATCGTCCACAGTGACGCAGACGGAGGCTTTTCTGCTCATGATGAGGGTTTAAACGCTGCCTCTGAGCCCGGCTGTCCGCTAACAAGAGCGGAGCGTCCCTGCACTTCAGCCTCTTCTGAACAACTTCAGGACTCCCGTCTTTACAGAGAAAACTCAACTCCACACACAGAACGTCACCCTGAAGTGTGAGCGCCCTGCTGAGCAGCCTGAGCGAAGTTTCAATGCTGAAGCAGAGCAGCGTGTTGCTCAACTTCTAAACGCGCTTCAGTGTAAAAGTGTTTACCTCTCAGTCTGCACACCACGCATGTCCGCTGTGCTACACACTCCTCCACTCTGTCCACTCTCCCGTCCCTCGCCTGTCCCTCTCAGCCTCACAGCGCGCTCTCCGGTCCCTGTTCGGGCAGCATGTGCGCATGCGCGTCCCCGGCCCGGGGCAGTTCGTGAACGCGCAGCTCGCCATCGGGGACGCGCCACTGGCGCCTTTCTCCCCTAGTAAAAGAGAGAGAGAGAGTTAGAGTGAGAGAGTGTGTGTGTGAGAGAGAGAGAGAGAAAGAGAGAGAGAAAAGGATGGAGAGAGAGAGGAGGGAGAGGAGGAGAGCGAGAGAAAGTGTGTGTGTGTGTGTGAATGAGAGAGAGAGAGAAAGAGAGAGAAGGCTGGAGAGAGAGAGGAGAGAGAGTGAAAGAGGTGAGAGAGGAGAGTGAGTGAGAGAGAGAAGGATGGAGAGAGGAGGGAGAGGAGGAGACAGAGTGAGTGAGTGAGAGAGAGAGGAGGGAGAGAGAATGAGTGAGAGAGGGAGAGGAGTGTGTGTGTGAGTGTGAGAGAGGAGAGAGAGAAGGGAGGAGAGAGGAAAGAGATGAAGGACAATTAAAGGATTGGTGAGTAATAAAGGATGCTGTGGGGGCAGAAAAATGGTGAAAGAACAGAAAAGTTAAAGAAAAGTTAGTTTGATGTACTCGGTGATCAACAGATGGCTTAGAGTTTATATTCGGGAGAGAAATTCAGCTGCTCCAGCAGCAACAGTTGTAGTCTCTCTCTGGGCTTCAGACAGTGTGGAGATTAAAGAAGAATGGCAGGACAGCACCATCTAGTGACTCTGAGATAGAGGAGCACTGTTACTGTGCCTGTGCTGAGTGGTGAAGTTTACACAACCCAAATCTGATTTTCAGGCTGTCTAGATTATATCCAGATTGATTTTTGGAAGTTCAGACAGTCAAAAACGACCTGAAATCTGATTTCTGCAAACCCAGTCCAAGCCGCATTTGGAGGTGGTTTGAAATCAGATTTGTAGAAGTCTCTCTCAGTCCGAATGCTCTGGTCGCTCAAATCAGATTTCAAAGTGTCTTTCACATCACTCACAACATGCCGAACAATGACACGTCAAACTCAGAGTGACATAAGTGTGCAGATCCAAGAAGTGCCAAAGCGTCCCTTGTTGCCAGGTCCCGAAAAATTCTCCAGCTCACAGTCTGATAGAAAGACTAACCCAAAATCTAAAGAATCACATATGTTTGAGGAAGTTATAATTGCTTTTTATTACTCTTAAATCTTATTTTTCATTCTGCTATTGTATACTTTGGAAGCATTTCCTATGGTGGCTAAGAGCCAACACGCTGATTAACAAACGCACTGCAGATTCACAAACGCACTGCAAATACAGAAAAGATTTATCAAAATGACAACATGGGCATTACATTTAACAAATGTGCTGCAGATTCACAAAACAAATGCAAGTTGACAAACGTGCTGCAAACCGTTCACAGTCTTCCCGGAAGGCATTAAAGGACGTGGGACCATATACAGCCCCAGTTAGTCAAAAGTCTGAATCCCGTTTTGATTGACAGCTATTTTGAGCTATACACCGTCACTTAATCACTGGGAGCTCAGGCCCATTGTGAATTTTGCAAGTGAAGTTGAAAAACAAACTGCAGCCCATTTCCTTGTTTCAGTTTAACATAATTTCAACATTTCCTTGTTCGAGTTTCATTAGCGGTTTCTGATATGGGCAATATGGGCACCTCGTCAATGACGGCACAAGTACCCGGCACCGCCCCCCCCTCCCCCTTAAAAAATATAAAACACATTATTTCATATAGCCTGTGTAGCACAGGGGTGTACAACATTTTTGACCCCCTGCCGCCAGTGTGAGGGGTGCAGTTGGTGTTGCAGTGGTTTGCCGATAAAATATAATATATTTTAAATTCCACACAAAATACATACGATGCAACTCCTAGAATTAAAAATAATTATATGTTATTGTCCTACCTTATTCAATGTGACAATCACACATCTAATAACATCTAAGTAACAGTGTGAAGAGCCATCACAGCAGATCTGATTTGAAAAACAAATCTCATTTACCTGCAGTCTGAACACAGCCTTTGTGTGGGAATGGGAACAATGGAACCAACTCTCGTGGCTCAACTCCTTTCTGAAAATGGCTCTTTATCTGTTTTAGAAGGTGGGAGCTTAGGGTTGTCTGTGCAATAATCACTAAAATGATGTAAGGGTAACGATTCACTGCTTTGTTCTGACAGGTTACAGTCAAGACCACTCTTCAGTTGAGACAGTTTGAACAAAATCATTACTAATTCCTTGAAAGATGCACAATTTGACACAATATAAGAGCATTACAATTAGGGTTGCAAAATTCCAGGAATTTTCAAAGTTGGAAACTTTCCATGGGAATTAACAGGAATTTATGGGAATTTATGGGAATAAAACAGAAATGTACAAAATTAAAGGTTGGCCCTCAACAGGGAACTTAAATATAGTTGGGGAAAATATACAGTGAGGAAAATAAGTATTTGAACACCCTGCGAATTTGCAAGTTCTTCCACTTAGAAATCATGGAGGGGTCTGAAATTTTCATCATAGGTGCATGTCCACTGTGAGAGACATAATCTAAAAGAAAAAATCCAGAAATCATGTCATGTCATGTCATACGCCGTCATCGCTTTGCAATGGTAGGCTGTACAGACGAGTCACTTCTCTCCAATGTCATCTGTCTCTGGTTGCTTGTAGCAGGCTAGCAGCTGATAATCCAGTCCACGTCTTGATGTTATCCATCCAGGTTATTCTTGGTCTTCCACGTCTTCTGACTCCCTCCACAAGTCCAGTCATAACACTTCCTTCAATGCTCTCATGTGCTGCCTCATCACAATGTTTGATTTTTTAAATAATTTATTTGTGTTACTGCTGCAAATCAGTATTTGAACACCTGTGAAAATCAATGTTAATATTTGGTACAGTAGCCTTTACAGAGGTCAAACGTTTCATGTAGTTTTTCACCATGTTTGCACACACTGCAGCAGGGAATGTGGCCCATTCCTGCACACAGATCTTCTCCAGATCAGCCAGGTTTCAGAGGGAGATTGACAGTCATGTTTAGCTTTTTCCATTTTCTAATAATTGCTCCAATAGTTGATCTTTTTTCACCAAGCTGCTTGGCAATTGCCCCGTAGCCCTTTTCAGCCTTGAGAAGGTTTACAATCTTGTCTCTGGTGTCTTTGGACAGCTCTTTGGTTTTAGCCATGTTAGTAGTTGGGAGTCTTACTGGTTGTGTGGGATGGGCAGGTATCTTTATGAAGCTATCAACCTCAAATAGGTGCTTCTAATTTAGAATAATAAGTGGAGTGGAGGTTTGCAGGGTGTTCAAATACTTATTTTCCTCACTGTATTGTAGCATAATCTTGGCTAAAACAACCAGATTTTGCAAGTACACTCCACAATAACATGATCACAGCACTGCTTACTGCAAGACTACTGAGGCCATGCCCCTTGCATGCACTATGCACTCTTCCATCACATGCATGGATACTTTTTGATTGGGTGGGGGAGTTCATATTCATGTTTTTGTTGTTCATAATTCATAATGTTCATTGTTCATCAGTTAATTCCCATAAATTCCCAATAATTCCCATAAATTCCCAATAATTCCCATAGAAAGTTTCCAATTTGGAATATTTCCAAAATTCCCCAGCTTAACTTCCCATGGAAAGTTTCCAGAAATTTACTGGAAATTTTCTGCCCCTTTGCAACCCTAATTACAATACTTTACAATAAGACTTATAAACTAGTGCTCGCTTAAGTGTTCAACAAAACGACAAGTCTTCAGTCTGCATTTGAAGACTGCAAAGGACTGCTGTTCAAACAGCCACTGGGAGTTCGCTCCACCACCTCAGTACAAGAACAGATAAGAGTCTTGATGCTAGTCTTCCAGGTGTCTTGAAGGATGTTGGGTCAAGCCAAGATGTGCTGGAAACTCAAAGGTTTTGAGGTGCAACTCGAGACTTAACCATTGCCATTAGGTAGGGAGGTGCTGGTTCATATCTTGATTTGTAGGCAAGCATCAGGAATCGAGGTGCAGTAGTCAAGTCTTAAGATAACAAGAGACTGGACAAGCAGCATTCTGGGTTAGAAAGGGTCAGGTCCGTCGAATGTTGAAAAGGAGGAACCTGCATGACCGAGTCAAGTTTGTGATGTAAGTAGAAAATAATAACTGGTCATCAAGGATCACACCAAGGAGAGCCTGCATGGAGCAGATGTGGACTTGCTCCATGTTACCTTGTAGGACCATCCCAGTAAATATGATTTTGAACCACTTCCAAGTAGGGGTGCAGGAAAAAATCGCTTCGAGCTCGAATCGCGTTTCTCACATTGAACGGTTCCGAATCGATTCTCATTTTCAAAAAGTCGATTTTTTTTTGCAGGTGCACATGTGCTTTCTCAAAGAAGTGCTAGGCAAAACAAGGAAGCAGCGTGGGCTATGTACAGGCATGCAAGCCAAGCCGCGGTCGGAAAGCAACCATTTGAAAACACTTTGGATTTTACCGTCAACCCGGCCCGGGTAAGAAAGAGCTTGACGTGACTCATGCAATTTGCAGAGATTGCAACGGTAAAGTATTTCGTTTGGATTTCAAAGAAACGGAAAAAATTCTATTTGTGACCCCAAGAATCGATTCTGGATTGATCATTCGATTCCCAAAGATTTGCAGCCCTACTTCCAAGCAGAGTCAGTGATCCCAAGGTTAGAAAGGATAGACAGGAGGATCTCATGGTTGACCACGTCAAAGGTAGCAGAAAGGTAAAGAAGGATAAGAACTGATGGCAGTCTGGCAGATCTAGCTGTCTTGAGCTCCTCAGTCACAGCTATCAGGGCAGTTTCAGTGAAGTTCGCAGGTTTGAAGGCTGACTGGCATGGGTCCTAGAGCTGATTTTGGGAGAGAAAGATGGACATTACATTACATTGCATTTAGCGGACGCTTTTATCCAAAGCGACTTACAATAGTGGGAAAGTACAGATGCGAAAGCTTTTAGCTTTCCTTAATTCTCTCCAGTTACTGCACAGGATATCCATCATCCACGGAGCAGGTGGAGATCTCTCTGATCTGGAGGAGAGAGGACAAAGAAGGTTAATTGCAGAAGAGATTCAGGAGAGGAAAGAATCTGTGGTTGTGTCCAGTGAGAGAGAGGAAACGAAGTCTGGGTTGGGAAGAGTAGACAGGATGGTTTTAGCAAGAGATGAATAAATGGTGTGTAGGTTGGTACAGACGAAGGAAGGACAAGGACAGATTTGAACAGGAACAATAGGGAGGGATAAAGTGAAAGATAGAAAGTGATGGTCAGAGCCAGGGGCGGGCTGGGGTTGAAATTCAGCCCGGGAGCTTGGTTTGGAGAGGCCTTTTATACGATCGTACAACGGACAAATCTTAATTTTAAAACAAGAGAGCTTTATTTGCGGTATTAAAAACAGTTTTTCAACAGCATTAAAACAACTGTGTGTGTGTGTGTAATGACAAAGCAAAATCTAAAAATCAGTCAACAAAAGATCAAACAAACAGCTTATAAAAAGAAAGCAGATATTTGGGAACCAAAAATAGGCATCATTGTCTAAAGTCATGAGGGTCTTTTTCTCTGTCAACTTTAGCATAAATGCCTCAAGATGATGCTGTGTCAGTGTGGTCCTCAGTCTGTTTTCACAAACGAGTGTAGAGAAAGTCCTCTCACAGGCCACTTGACAAAAAGAAAGCGTTATATTTTTAACTTTGAACACAGACTTGCTCCTAATTTTTTTTCTTTTGCAATAAAGAAATGTGTCTTTTTGTGTTCAGCCACAGATTATTTGTGCACCTATATAGAGTAACATTGCTGACAGGCCACTGTTAATGTTCTTTGTGCCCTGAACACATCCAAAAACACAAGAACACACTATATTCCAAGTCTGGGATAGCAGTCCTTGCTAACCTGCTGTAGTCTTGCTACTTGGTCCCTCGTCACTGCCCATGGACCCTCCACCAATTAAAATATCAGTTAATTTGGCACATTTGGCTTCAACCTGCATCAACTTTTTCTTTTTATTCTCACGAAGTTTTTCAGCCCCACCCATCTCTTTCTCCTTTCTTTTTGACATTTTGGCTAAACAAAACCAAACCACTACTCTTCGTGCTTTTCTTTTTGCTTGATTTTATGCATTTGTTACGAAGGCAGGCCTTCTTACTTTTGTATAATATTTTAATCACAGAAACAAACGATAAAACACTGCCAACAAATCTACCAAACAGACCCCTAATAATAATAATAATAATAATAATAATTTATTATTATTTATTGTCTTGCCTTTCACTTCTCCTATGTCGTGCTGGATGGGCTGTTGTGTTTGCAGCCCCTCCTGATGAAAAACGGCTCTCAGGGAAAAGCCAGCTACTGTCATTCACTTCAAAGAGTTCTTAGAGACGAAATTTTCGCGACCGGCCATCATTGTCTGCACCTGAGGCCGCGAGAGCTGCAGCGTGAGCGCTGCTGGGCTTACTTTGGGTAAAAAAAAAATCTTACGACCGGCCGGTTCGGCCTGGAAATGACCGGCCGTTTGGGAACCCTCCCGAACCTCCCGATGGCCACCCCGCCCCTGGTCAGAGCAGTGAAGGGAGGTTACTGTGCTTTCCAGTGCTGGAGTAGGTCTGCTGAAGATCAGGACTAAGGTGTTGCAAGCTCTGTGTGTCAGTAGAAATTGATTGAGGCCACTTTTTAGACAAGAGTGATCCTGTGCCACCATCTCTGCCAGTCAGCCTCAAAGAATGAGTGAAGGTAAAGGCAGACGATAGGGCTGCTGGAGTCTGGAGTGATCAAGTTGTCCGGAGTGATCCACATTTCTGTCAGAGCAATAAAGTGGAGCAAGTGGGGGGATGCAAAGGCTTGAATAAAGTCTGCCTTCTGGACTGCAGACTGGCATTTCCAGAGCCCACCTGTCAAGCCAGGTCTGAGAATGTGACACCCGTGAATAGATAAGATTGCTGGTGATGCAATTCCTATGACGATAATAATATCTTTTGGATCTGGACAATACACAGCTGGGTGATGAAAGGCACATGTTGGTTCCCTTCCATTACTTGCAATAATTAAGATGGATCTGAAGGACTGAAGATCAGTAAATGATACCTGGGTCCCGTTTGTCTTCCCAGCAATAATTTCACCTTCAAATTAATGGCTAATCCTAGAGGTTCACACTCTTTTGCCTCTCACAAATATGTAATATTGGATAATTTTCCTCAATAAATAAATTACCAAGTATAATATTTTGTCTCATTTGTTTAACAGGGTTCCCTTTATCTACTTTTAGGACTTTTTTAGGAAAGGATTTTAAAAAAATCTGATGATGTTTTAGGTCATATTTATACAGAAATATAGAACATTCTTAAGGGTTCAAAAACCTTCAAGCACCACTGTAGCTACTTCATCTTGTCATTCAGGTTCTATTTAAGTGGTGTCTTGATTCTACAGGTCAGGCAGTAATCAGTCCTGGTTGTGAATAGCGAAATTGAACTCAGCTTTCCAAAAAAATGGTTAATCACAATTAATTCAT
Organism: Crenuchus spilurus; assembly: GCA_036984385.1. NCBI lineage: Eukaryota > Metazoa > Chordata > Actinopteri > Characiformes > Crenuchidae > Crenuchus > Crenuchus spilurus. The sequence continues at coordinate 14,512 of BRDA01063725.1, forward strand.
GGGGGCCAGTTATATTTTCACATAGGGCCAGGTTGTTTGGGATATCTTTTTTCCCTTAAAAAATAAAATCATAATTGAAAATATGAAATTTTCTATATATGACATTGTGTATTCACCAGTGTTGCGAATAACGGCGTTAAAAATAAAGGCATTAGGTAACGATGTCATTTTGTCAGTAACGGGATAAAATAATTAATTACTTTTCCTGTCGTTATAACGCTGTTGACGTTACTGGTCATTAAAAGC
>BRDA01063728.1:0-20185 GCA_036984385.1 Crenuchus spilurus
CATCACAGCTCTAAAGTACAAAAAAATTGGACTCCAACCATGTATTCGCTGATTGCTTATATCTAAGGTAAGTGGAAAATGGTGTAAATGTAATTCCTTGTTGTCTTATTTTTTAAAAGAATATTATATTAGACTAAATATTAGACTAATTTAGGAAATATTAAAGGACTTTCTTATCTATGGAGTTGGTGTTGAGGGACCAGGTGAGGTTCTCCGCCACCTGAACACCAAGGAATTTTGTGCCCCTGACAGTCTCTTTGGTAAAGCCATCAGTGTTCAGTGGACAGTCTCTCTGTGTTCTTCCAAAGTAAACAACCATCTCGTTAGTTTTATCAACATTCAGAGACAGGTTATTGTCTCTGCACCTGTCCATTAATTGTTCCACCTCCTGTGAACTTGATAATGTGATTAGAGCTGTGCATAGCTGCATAGTCACGAGTCAGAAGGGTGAACAGAAGTGGACTGAGCATGCAGCCCTGAGGAACTCCAGTGCTCAGTATGGTTGTGCTGGAGGTGTTTGCCCTGAAAGTGTTTTTCTATTATGTGATATCTTTAATACTGTAAATCTAATGTGAAAGTCAAGGCCAACCTTAATAAAGTCTTGCCAGTCTTTCCAGCTTTATTCTGAGATCATGGCAGTTAACATAGGTGTGGTGAATAGTGCTGGTTTGAGCTGTCATGACGAGGTGGTCTGTGAATGTAAAAGGTTTTCTGGCAGACATGCGTTTGAGAAAGAAGCCGAGCAGTGAGGCAAACCTTCATTTAAATTCTGGGGGAAGCATGCAGCTCACTACACGCCTTCAGGTACACTTCTCATTTGAAAGTCCAAACACAGCAGCTCTCCAAGAGCCTCTCAACAAAAATAGTTCTCAGTGCCAGTGTTCCCTTTTCCATTTTAATGTTTTACCTTTCCTTTTACTCTTTTTCCAAATAACTTTCCAAAACCATTAAGATACATAGTATGTGTGCAGGATTTGTCAGGCTAGCTATTACCACAGGGTAGTGTTGTGTTTTCACAGGTTACAATTCTCATTATCCCCCAGTAATGCTATCACATTTCATAAGTCAAAGTTACATCTCTTCACATATACTATGAGTAAGTTGTATCCTGAATTGGCAATCTGATCACTGACTACAATGTTTATTGTAATATTGGAAAACAATAAAAAAACCATAAAAATAAATTTATTTTCAGTTTACAGAACTGTGTGAAGTAGAAGAGAGTTTAGCTAAGAGCAGAAGGACTGGGATTGGCTGATTTTGCATGTCAAGGTGAGGTAAGTCTCTCCAACCACTAGATGTCAGTATTTGTTCATGGAACAATAACTTAGGTTGAAATTACAGCAGTTAATAACAAGGGAAAGTGTTCATTTTGTTTTGTTTTGTTTTTTTATTTGAGAAAAAAGTAGACTTTAGCACATCAAGCCGATGACTCAGTAGAGACCATGGTGAAGTCTAGTGCTGACCTGGATGAGTAGGTTGAGTCCAGGGACCTGAAAGTGCCATGAGTTCTTTCTGAAAGTAATTAATGCAATGCAAACAAAAACAAATAGAAAAGAGAATCAAAGTAAATGTAGTTAATATGTCTAATATTTCTCATTATGAAATTGCTAAAGCATTCATTCATTTTTGCATGCATGTAATTGTTTAATTGTTTGGGTATTATATGTTCTAGTAGAACATTTGCCTATATGTTTAATGCTTCCAATGGAAGTGCAAAGTAACCAGACAATTATGCATAGAGAATTTTGGTCAAATTAGGTTTTGTTGATTTTCTGTGTGAAAATAAGTTGGGATTTTCTGTACGTTTCTGTGCATAATTTCTGTTTATTTACAGAAAATAAATTACAATTATTTAATGTAAACTATAACATTAAATTGAAAATGTGCCATGGGCCATATTTTTAGTCTTATTTTTAAACATGGGGCAGGGGTGTCTACACGTCTGTACAGACTATAAATAAAATTACTTTTAAAGAGCTGTGTTTGGGCTCTTTTTGGCCTATAAGTACAGTAACTGATCCAGCATCAGACCTCATTTATTCCCAGGAACAGAATATTAACGTTCATGTTTGATCAGTATCATGCTTAAACTATACTGTATTAGACTATACTGTACTTTACTATACTGTATTACACTATACTGTACTATGCAAACTATACTATACAATACTGTACTAGACTAGACTGTACTAGACTAGACTATACTGTACTGTATTATACTGTACTATACTCTACTGTATTAGACTATACTGTACTGTACTAGACTATACTGTATTGTACTATACAGTACTATGCTGTACTGTACTGTACTATACTGTATACAATACTGTACTAGACTAGGCTGTACTGTACTATACTGTACTATACTGTACTGTGCTGTACTGTATTGTACTAGACTTTACTGTAATGTCACACTAAATTATACCACACTACAATATACTGTACTATGCTACACAATACTATATTATATTATACTATACTACACTGCTAGTTTTACAGCTCATCCCTTTGGTAAGTATCTTACATGGTCAGAAAAAAAACATACAGCACAGGAACATTTTGTTTATAAACAACGTAAATGGACTTTTAAACATACAACATACTCTTTAAGTTTCAGTTTTGTATACTAAAGGTCACTAAATTGTCTTTTCTAGGTGAAAGGAGCATGTTTTTATGTTTTCATAACTTTTGAAACAGTAAAATAAATGAATAATAAATAATACAAATGAAAGGCTCTAGCCAGGACAGGGTGAATGGAACCAGTACAACTTCAAATAAATGAACAATAGAATTAGGTATAAGTCTATGCCTTAACTAAAGGTACTGAAGATGTACACTTACGGGTTCCACATCAGTGACAGGAAAGGTGCCGCCTCACCTTTTTTCTTATCTCGTCAACTCTAAATATGAAGTTCTGTACAGCGGCCTGTTTGTGCTCTGTTATTGCATGGTGGTCTGTTCTTCTACAAAAGGCAGGAGTGTGCTGTTTGAGCAGGCTGCAGACAGCCCCACACACAGAAATGGAAAGTGAGTGAGTGGGGGTGAGAAAGGCTGTGTTGTGCTGCTGACCTCAGTGGGGTGACTGCAGTCAAGAGGTCAGTGTCACAAACAGGACAGGACCCCGCCATAGTGTGTTTCCTGTAGACCGCCAGGCAGCTGCTCTCTCCCCAAACCGTGTGTGTGTGTGTGTGTGTGTGTGTGTGTGGAAGAGAAGGCAGCAGACTATAGGGAAAACAAAGCTCGCCCACAAGCACAAATTGAGGAGGAGTACAAAACAGGCCTTTACACTGGCCATTTATCTCGACTTGTCACATTGTACTGTAGAAGCGCTTAGTCCTATTTTTTGCTTCTCCATCAGCAGAAAGGTCTTTTTGTTGCACTGCTGATATGAGTTGCACACTGAATGAACAGTCTGCATTCAGTTTGTATTAATTATCTCCATATGAAAAGGTCTTTCTTTGTGGACCTATTTGTCTATATTTGAAGCAATGATTAAAATTCATCAGAGGAATGCAAGTTTATTATGAATTTTATTCAACTTCAGAAAAACTAAAGAAAGAAAAGTTCTGCACTGCAGTAATGTCAGGCTGTAGACATGCAAGCTTCTGAACTTTGATGTCAAAGTGACTATGTGGACAGTCTAATAATGTAGATTACTGTATTTCTGCTGCTGTCTTTAAATCACAAGGGAGCATCAACTTAACTCCAAATCCTCACTCTGTGTGCTGTTACTTGCAGGCAGAGGGTGTTTATTCGGTAAGTTAGTGCACTAATGAAATTTCACGCTGTCTAACTTTTCAAGAAATTGAACTGCTGCTCGTTTGCTGCTCTGCAGGAGTGCACAGAGCATGCTGAGGTGAGCAGGGAAGGATGCATTCAGACCCAGACTATTACCCTGTATGATTCAGGCCAGGCTCAGGGCCAGTATTTGAGATCTGCCGTCATACTCTAATGCAGTGGTTTTTAAATTCTCATCAGATGTCTCACATTGTTTCAAATATTTTTTAGAAACCACATCCTCCCAACCGCCACCATCATTACTACACTTACTGAGATGGGTGGGCTTGTTTGAACTACATGATGTGATGTTTACAGGATAACAGACCCCTGCATCTCAGAATATTGTGAAAAAGTTGTTCATAATGTCATATTTTATTTGAATTACATGTCAAATCTTTAGTTTTAATGTTGATCAGGCTCATAGCTCAGGGGTGCGTTTCCCGAAAGCGATTGAACTTAGCAATTTACGAACAACTTTAAGAACGACGTAACTTTAAGAACTGTTTCCCAAAAGCATTCTTATCTTTCAAACTTACTAACGAGTCCCTAAGTATCACTTAGTTGACTCCGCCCTCGTGTCTGCGTCAAATAGACTCGGCCAGTCGAAAACTGAACCACCGATTTACATACATTTCTTCATTATTAAGCCACAAACATATCATTATGTAAACAATAATTATAAAACCAAACATCAAAAAAGTATTTACACTACATACAACCAAAAAAAATAAAAACATTTCACTTGCAGTCCATCGAAAGCCAAGCCTACCTATAAATAGGCAAATCCTCTTGGTTACGTGTCCATAATTAATCAGTGAATTTGATTGGTTAAGAGTTGACAAGCTTAGTAGGCCAGTTTGTAACCATTGATTGGGACACAATATATTAATTTACTACGACTGTTACACTGGAAAACAAACCCACTGCATTTATGTAATTTATAAGTGTATATCAATAAATAATATATTGTACTTTAAGCAATCTTTAATTAGTTTTTTTTTTTCGTGAAAACCATAATTTCAACTTAATAAGTACATGTATGCGCAGTATTGAACTAAGGACACTGACTAATTTACGTGACGTAATTACACTTTCAAAAGAAAATTTAAATGTTCATGAATTCGTGTGCTGAGTGTTGCGTTTGTCAAAGGATGATCAGCGCCCTCTTTCGTTTTTCAGACAGAACTGCACGTGAACTTCAAGTTAAGAACAACTTGTCCACTTACGAGAGGCTCAGACCACTCCTAGATTTACGAACTAGTTTAAGTACGACGTGGGTTACGAAGGCTTTCGGGAAGCACTCTAAATTTAAGAATGTTCGTAAGTACGAGGTTACAAAGTACTTAGCGTTAAGAACGTTTTGGGAAACGCACCCCTGATTATTAGTCAATTACTATTCAAACAGTATCAACATTAAAACAAAGAGGCTTGAATTGTCATTTTACTTGAAATGAATATAAAATATGCCTGTTTTTGTCTTTCTGAGTTAAATTAAGAATAATGCACTTTTTTCACAATATCCTACTTTTATTTTTTGAGATGTACTATATCAGGTCCAAAATCCAGATGATTCATTTAATTAGTCTTCACCTGTGTTAAAATTAAAAGTATGTACCCATGCCCAGTATCCAGACATCAATTTAGTCAATTCAGGTGGACCCATCGCTGATACAGGTGTTCAGTTGTTCACACACACTTTCTCAATAGCAAACCATTGCTAATAGATCAGAACATCTTAGGTTTGTTAAGTCACCATGCCCAATGCAAACTGTTGAGTAGAGGGGTATAAAGCGCCCCAGCACTGATCTGTGGAGGACTGCATCCTGTGGAGTGGTCCTTCCAATACCTCTGGGATGAGTTGGAGTATTGTTTGTGATCCACTACTAATCATCCATCAGTATCTGACCTCACTTAATGCTCTAGAGACTGAATCGACTCTACACAGCAATGTGCTAACATCTAATGTGAAACCTTCCCAGAAGAGTAGAGGCTGCTAATGCAGAAAAAAATATTAGTTACCAGAAACAAAAGCATGTTTAGATTAAAACCCTGTGTTCTAAAGCTGTTGCTTAGACTTCTGCTTTAAAAGCAAGGTTTCCAAAGGCTGTTGCTCATAGGACACGTCTGAGAATTTGTCATATGGTGATGATTGAGATGGGCTGATGATGAACTGTGGGTAGATCATTATCGTTATGATCAGAGGTGTCCCAGGGAAATGCTCCCACACTGAGTCGGTAATCAGAAGCCACCATCTGCTTTGAAAGAGCAATCTGCCATTCAGGGGATTCTTGGGGTTTTCTGGGCAGATGTCACTTTTTGTTAAACTCAGTCAGTCTGTCAGAGTCAAGAGGATGGAAGGGGGTGAACGTTCGGCTTTGTTTCGGCTGTTTTCTCTACAAAATGCTCTAGTCGTTTTCTTCGTCAGCTGCTGAGCTGCTTTGTGTTTTCTTCGTTTTGGGGAACGTTGTTGCTGGGGTCCATAGAAAAGGGCAGCTGTGTCGTGGGTGTGTGTGCGTGTGTGTCTGTGTGTATGTTCTTCACACTCCAGTGCTTCCTTTGAACACATCTCTCCACCAGCAGGCTGTTCTGAATGAGAGGTGCCTCCTTTCCTTTTTCTTTCACGGAAATCTGTGTGGAAATGTGCCCATCTCTGTGCTACTGTCTACAACAGAGGCTGACAGAGTAAGTGCTGTCAGAGGACGTTTAGCACTAAGCTATCACTTAGAAAGCCATTCTACAGTCAAAGCAATAGAATGAAAAAGTTCAACATATCAGATTATGACCTCGGGCTGGGACGTCACAGATGCTGTGTGACAGAGTTTGCTGTGTGTATAAACAAGTGAGCACACCAGTCAGTTGTAGCAGAGTGTAAAACAGTTGTCAAGGAAGTGATGAGACTGATGTCTAAAAGGACATGATAAGATGGTACCAGGTGAAGAGTGCTAACATGTGAGCTGCCGCAGTGAAGGTGTACTGAGAATGGTCTTTTTGTATACCAAGTGCCTCCCAACAGCATAACTGTGTTTCCCCACACGTCATTGATGCCAGAGTGGACCAGGTAACCTGTATAATGAACACAGGAGCAACAAGGACAGTGTCATGTGCCATTGAGTGAACACTCAATATTCTCACTGTTAGGTAGGTGGTCATAATACTCTGATATGACTGTGTAATGTCATTTTAAGCCTATTAGAAATTAGAATGTTTCATTCTGAGTTTGAGTAAATTACTATAGAGCTGTTGTTCATTTTTATCACCGACTGAAACCAACTGAATATTCACAATTTTCAAGGTCTATAGTGGTGTTTTCTTAAAACTGTTCACACCCCCATCTACATATGACAATGGTTGATTCCACTGTAATTTCCTAATTATGTAGCTAGTTCATTTAATGTGCTAGTACCTTCAGTATAGCTCCTGAAGTCCTAACCAATGGGGGAGCTCTCTGGTTTGTAATCTACTTAGATACTGTAAAAAAGGAATTTTCTCCCTTTCCCAATGTGGTAGTCACCAATTAACCCAACTCATTAGTGGCTCTCCCCATCACTTTGCACTGTCCCTGACTTTAGGAGGGTGAAGACATGCACACGCCTCCTCCGCTGCGTGCGATACAGCCAACGCCTCTTTACGAACTACCGCTTGATACACCATCACTGGGGAGCAAACGTGCTCAGTGGAAAGCGCAGGGTCTCTAGTTTCGAATGGACCAATCAGTAGACGCCTGAGCCAGCGGACATTGCAATGTGTGAGTGATAGGGAGAGAGAGAGTGCCATCTACCCGCCCTGAGACAGTGCTACCAATTTTGCTCTCTTGGGCCCCGGCTGTTGATAGCAAACAAGCATGACCGGGATTCAAACTCACGATCCTCTAGTCATAGTGTCAGCGTCTTAGCCTGCTGAGCCACTTGAGGCCCAAAAGCACATCTTAACAGTTGAAATGAGATTACTGCAATACCTGCAGAGTTTAAATAAAACAATCATCATGACTCTATATAACAAATAAATCAATGCAATATAATATTAAGATGTATATTTTAGTTGCTAGAACTCATCTGAAGGACATGAAGGCCCTGAAGGTTCACCGTTGTTTGGGTCGGAGTAAAAGTAACACCATTTGAAAATACCATCAAAAGTTTACCTTCATGTAACTGAAAGTATATGAAACTAGTTACCACCCACCTCTGGTTTACAAGGTCTGCATACTCACTCTCAGTCACTCCCACACACAAACCGCCAACTTTCAACTCATGACCCTTTCTTTTCAAAAGATATCCTATACTGCTTATTCATCCCCCTTTCTCTTTACCTCTTTTGTAGGCCTTGTTCTCTTCTGTGTTTAGATTTACAGCTTCATCCTCTCCTTACTTGCTAGCTCACGGAAACAAGACAACGTTAACAAGACATACCTCCTCACACTGCACCTCAATGTCTCAACAGTCCACAACAGCAGCAGAAGACTTTTCCACAAAAACCACAATGTGTTCAAATACCAAGTCGCTGGAGCTCCTTTAACAAAAGAAGGTTTATGAAGGATTTTTTGGCTCGTGTTTTAAAGAGGATACTGACACTCTATCAAATACTCAAAGTGAAAGGCTTCTTCCTGATCCATTAAACTCTTCAATTCAAAGAGCTTAGAATTTCCTTCCTTCCTTAAGTCAAGTAAAGTCAACTCAAGTGGCCTTCACCATTATTCTTCTAGCCTATATACAGAGGACTGTAATGTTGAAACACACATCATCATATAACAAAACTGCATAGGCTGTAGACATAAGACACTGGACAATATTCAAAACAGTATAATGAGTACACAGGACAATGCCTAGACAGGACAGTAAAACAATGTAACACTATATGAATGGCATCATGTATATAGAAGGAAGTCTGTCCATTATCTTGTGCTTAATCATGGTCAGGGTCACAACGAGGCCCTTACCCCTTCACTGGGCATAGCATTACACTGTCTCAGCTAAACTCAGGACAGGGCACTACTTCATCACTGGGCATGCACATACACACCAGGACAATTTAGGGTACCCAATTCACCTGACCGCCATGTTTGTGGACTGTGGGAGGAAACCAGAGACCTTTGAGAAAACCCACACAGACACGGGGAGAACATGGAAACTCCACCTAAATGTGGACTTGAACCCAAAACCTCAATGGTAAGACGTGAAATAATTTAATGAATTGAAAGTGTGCAGTGAAGGTACAGTGTACAGTGAGGAAAATAAGTATTTGAACACCCTGCGAATTTGCAAATTCTCCCATTCATGGAAATCATGGAGGGGTCTGAAATGTTCATCTTAGGTGCATGTCCACTGTGAGAGACATAATCTAAAAGAAAAAATCCTAAAATCACAATGTATGATTTTTTTTATCATTTATTTGTGTGTTACTGCTGCAAATAAGTATTTGAACACCTGTGAAAATCAATGTTAATATTTGGTACAGTAGCCTTTACAGAGGTCAAACGTTTCCTGTAGTTTTTCACCAGGTTTGCACACACTGCAGAAGGGATTGTGGCCCATTCCTCCACACAGATCTTCTCCAGATCAGCCAGGTTTCTGAGCTGTTGCTGAGAAACACAGAGTTTAAGCTCCTTCCAAAGATTTTCTATAGGGTTTAGGTCTGGAGACTGGCTAGGCCACTCCAGAACCTTGATATGCTTCTTACAGAGCCACTCCTTGGTTATCCTGGCTGTGTGCTTTGGGTCATTGTCATGTTGGAAGACCCAGCCACGATCCATCTTCAATGCTCTAACTGAGGGAAGGAGGTTGTTCCCCAAAATCTCGCAATACATGGCCCCGGTCATCCTCTCCTTAATACAGTGCAGTCATCCTGTCCCATGTGCAGAAAAACACCCCCAAAACATGATGCGTCCACCCCCATTCTTCACAGGATGGTGTTTTTGGGATAGTAGTCATTATTCTTTGTCTTCCAAACACGGCGAGTGGAATTAAAAACCAAAAAGTTATATTTGAGAGCCCCAGTCAGAGGGAGATTGACAGGCATGTTTAGCTTCTTCCATTTTCTAATAATTGCTCCAACAATTTATCTTTTTTCGCCAAGTTGCTTGGCAATTGCCCCGTAGCCCTTTTCAGCCTTGAGAAGGTTTACAATCTTGTCTCTGGTGTCTTTGGACAGCTCTTTGGTCTTAGCCATGTTATTAGTTGGGAGTCTTACTGATTGTGTGGGGTGGGCAGGTGTCTTAATAAGTAAATAAATAATAAGTGGAGTGGAGGTGGACTTTTTAGAGGCGGATTAACATGTCTTTGAGGGCCAGAATGTTTGATGATTGGCAGGTGTTCAAATACTTTGCAGCAGTAACACAAATAAATTATTAAAAAATCATACATTGTGATTGTCTCTCACAGTGGACATGCACCTAAGATTAAAATTTCAGACCCCTCCATGATTTCTAAGTGAGAGAACTTGCAAATTCGCAGGGTGTTAAAATACTTATTTTCCTCACTGTATGTGATCAGTCCATGGTAAAGCTTGAAAACGGTGTTGATTATTCAGAATTTAGAGACAGTAATCTAACCACCTTGTGGAAGGAGAAGCTTAATCCAGGAAGCATTACTTTCTGTGAATAATGATGAGCAATAACAGTTGTGCTTGTTATAAATGGCATATAATGATATATTTTTGAGCTGTGAATCATCAATGTAGGTTATCTGGTGTAATTTGGGTTAATTTTACAACACTTTATCAAGTGCATATCTCTTACAAATTATATTACAGAACCTCCTCTGGTAAAATAAAAATAAAAAATAAAAAAATAAATTAATAATAATAATAATAATAATAACATTTTTGTTTTATTGCAGTTATTGTATAATTGATACTTGATAATAGCTCTTAAGATTAATGATAATGGTTTATATGAAGTAGTTTTTATTTTATTTAACCGTTTGTTTCCACATACTTTTTTAATGTGAGTGGTGTTAATATCTGTATGAGGCTGAATTTTCATGTAAATAATACAACACAGGAGCCCAACTGACAGTCAGATGTAACAGTGGAAGACACTCAGTTTCTTACTCTGTCCCTGAAATCAGATACAGCTGGCTCTTCTGCACTGGGAAATAGTCTTTTAGTCTAGTAGATTCTGTGCTAATTTGCATTCTGTTTTGCATTTCAGCCAAACGGCATCATGCCGCTCTCCTTCAAGACATCACACACACAAACACACGGCTTGCCAGCAGACATCAAACCTGCAAAATATTATACACAAGCTGCCTGTTTCACCTCAATAACCTTCAGTTATAGCTTTAGAGGTCAGGCCGTATAATGTACAGTCTTATGCTAAATGGCTGAACGTCCCAAGGTAATTGACTTATGTAGGTTTGAATAAAAATAACATTAATACATTTTCTGTAGAGAATACACATTTAAATACACAATGACTGCTTATTTGGTGAATTTAACAATGCCAAAATGCAGCATGTGCAAAAGCTATTGAACATTTTATATGTGATGTTTAAGTTACTTTCTATTAAACGTATTATTATTATTATTATTATTATTATTATTATTAGTGGTGTTGTTGTTGTTGCTGTTGTTATAATAATAATAATAATAATGTTTACCTTGTCTTCACTTAGAAAAGCAGCTATACATGTAATGTAATCCTGGTTATTTTGTTAAAAATTTAATGAGAAACTCAATGAAGGCCTTTTCTATTATTATTTATATTTTTACATTTACAGAATTTGGCAGACGCTCAGACGCCAGAGGGATGTATAAAAGTGCTTTGTTTCCATTAAGAGATTTATCTCAGCTGTTACAGACAGGTTAGAGTCCAAACTACTCTTCAGTTTTAACACTGTTAGAACAAAACTATTACTGATACCTAGAAAGAAGGAAAAATACACAATTACACACAATATAAGAGCATTACAATGAATTACAATAAGTGTTTTAAACTAGTGCTCACTTAAGTGCTCCACAAAGAGATGGTCAAGGTCTTGAAGGGTTCAAGGTGCGGTTCTAGGCTTGACCATTGCCATTAGGTAAGGAGGGGCTGGTCCATTTTTTGCTTTGTAGGCAAGCATCAGGGTTTTGAATCTGATGCAAACAGCTACAGGAACCCAGTAAAGTGACCACAGCAGTGGTGTGACATGACAGAACTTGGGATGATTGAAGACCACCTGATGGCTCAAATAGGAAGACCAACTAGGAGCAAGTTGCAGTAGTCAAGTCTTGAGATGACGAGAGACTAGACAAGCACCTGGATGGCATCCTTTGAATGTTGATGAGTTTTTATTTCTATAAATTATATTTTTTGTCATGAATAAACCAAAAGTAGTGATCTAAAACTACATATTGTACTTCAACTTATTATAACATCAACAATCTAGTGAACCTCCAAAATTTGAGTAGCATTAAAAAGTTCATTTGCGTTCACAATTTAATTCAAAAAGGTAAAGTCATATTTTATATTCAAACTCAAAATGAAATAATCTCAAAATGTAAGATTCTGGATTTCTGATTTTCATGACCTATAAGCCAAACTGATCAATATTACAACAATAAACATCACTTTATGTGTAATAAACATATGACAGTTTACCTTTTAGACACTAACGTTTTTGACGTAAGACTGTATATTAAGAATTTTTCCATTTCAAAATGATGTACTGCTTCTGTATACTGCGTAATGTGTACTGAGAGAAACAATGAGAATAAATGTGTTGTATATGCAGTCTGTAACCCTCCCACCAGACTGTAACACATCCATGGCCCTGTGTCTGTCCATGTGCCATGTTTGTTTATGTTCCCCATGTGCCATTCTGTCTACATGTGTTCTGTTTACTTCGTCCACATGTCATTTTCTTGTCTCCGCATTCAGCCATGACATGCCTTGTTCTCATTGCAGTTTTATCATGCTTCATGTGGTGTCTTCATGTCTTATTTTGTTCTTAGTCAAGTCATAGCCACAGTTTAAGTTTTGTTTTCATAGCCACAGTGTAAAACCTTGTTTTGGTAACAACCCAGAGTTGATACAGATGTACATGGCCAATAAAGTCTGATTCTGTTTCTATGTCAGGTAGAAACATAACCCATTAGAAAAGGGCTTGGACAGACTTAAAGATGCATCACTAACAGCAGTATAATGATGTCATATGTGTCAACCTATATTTATTCACACATAAACACATACCCTGCTATAAGTCTATTTATATAACTGCTTTGCTCAAATGGCCTGAGTAGGCAAGTCTTGTTATTAGCACAGAGTAATCAACAGGAAGTCAGCCTGCAGAACAGCAACTGCTCCACCCTGAAATTAGCCATACATCCTTCTTATCTTTCACATCAGTGTGCTTTCAGAGACATCATCTTCTATCTGACTCACCTCTGTTGATGTGAACATCATGCATTTCTCTGAAAACAGAACAGGATCTGAGCAGTGGAATTCAGATCATGAGACAGGCTTTCGCCTCTGATGTAAAGACAAATATAACAGCAGTGTTCTGAATGTGAATTTACATAATTTACACTGACCTAAAGTACAATTGAGACAAGTTTTATTTCTTTAGTTATGCTACAATGCTAATGGCTATTAGCTATTATGCTAATGTTACTAGTAAAACATGTCCAAAGCCAAAGGTGTCAAAAGTATTCACATTCATTACTCAAATACACAGTAAATATGCCAGTGTTAAATCAACACTATTAGAGTTAAATGAACACTGAGGGTGTCAAAATGTAACACTCTCAGTGTTAATTTAACTCTAATAGTGTTGATTTAACACTGGCATATTTACTGTGTATAAGTATAGATGATAGGGTTTTAAAAGACTTTTAGAGACAGGTGACATGCAGGTGTGATGGATCGCTTACCAATAGGGTACCAGAATGGTATATGTTTATACTTATCATTCAACCAGAATTGAATTCACTCTTTCTGGATGGTGCAATTTATCTGGATAGGATGTTTTTGAATGATGACAAACCAAAATGAAATACGTAGAAATAATGAGGCTGTTTTTAAAATGTAAGGAGTAGAAAGTACTGATAATTGCATGAAAATGTAAATAGAAGTAAAAAGTCATCCAAAAATAATTACTCCAGTAAAGTATACATAACCAAAATTTCTACTTAAGTATAGTAACAAAGTATTTGTACTTCATTACTTGTCACCTCTGCCCAAAACTTCACTCATTCAAATGTATTTTGGGTTTCACTTGTTTCACAGGTAAATCTGTTTTTATCAATCAATAACATAAAATTGAACAAAATATCAATCACTGTTTTAGATTTTTGGGTTATTTGCCAGACAGACTTTATTAGCATCTGTTAGCAACATTAGATATGTAGCTTCAGTTCTAAACTAAAGTAAAATTTGGACAAAGTAATAATCTAGCTGTCTTAAAATTTTGAGTCAGTTGAACTTCTTTTTAGAATTATAATCTGGTATGTTCTTTCATCTTTTATTTTGATGTATAATAAGTCTAAAGACAGCCAGATTCACTTATTTTAAGTTAAAACATTGAATAAATTTTTTACAGAGCACTGAATGCAAAGGCAGCTAATCCAAATCAAATTTTTGGAATATCTAGATTGTTTCCAGATTTTTAATAGAACTACCACATAGTTCTTACAAACATTATAAATCGTTTTAAAGAGGCTATGTCCACACTGCAGGCAAAGTTGACTATCTACACTGTAATTTGCAAGTGATCAGACCAGATTTTATGTGTCCAGACATCACAAACCTATCTGCATGGGTTTCTGAGGTAAAGCTGTAGGTGTCAGTAACAAAGTAGCCACAGTGGTGATGTAATAATGAAAAGTCATGATGATGACTTTCATATACAGAAGCAGGAGAGAAAGAGTCTGTCAATTTGTGTTTTTGTAACTCTCCCTGCAGCATGTAAGCTAACACTTTATTTCTACATCAGTCCATGGACTGTTGTTCTCTTCTATATTGTGCACAATGGTCCTGCATTGTCCTTTTCTTGGATCCCTGCGCTATAAATGTAATGTTGTCATTGTCTAATACAAAGGAATCTGGACACTTGACAGATTAATAGTTAATCAATTCATAATCCTGAGAGTCAACCCTGTCATGTGATGCATGATTTATGCCTGTTTGTTGAAATAATTTATCAAAAGTTATATTTCATAACTATTTCATATTTCTGGGTTATAGTTTTGGGTACATGGTTTATTTGAAGCAAAGGCACTTCATTTGTGACAATGGAGATCAAACCATCAACTTTCCAGTCGCAATACCAGATCCCTTAACCACCATTATGGTTAGGTTAAGCACTTAGCATGCCACCTTCCTGATAATATGTAATGTTTTCTGTGAATAAGAGCAAAGTTCATGTCTAAATGAGAATACATCATTGCCTTTTAGATGTAATGTTTGGTCCATAAGCAGAGCCTTTGCTCTTTAGTCAGTGAACTGGAAATAGGTTTAGTTATTAACACATGATCTGTTGAATATGAGCTCTTGATTCTCAGGACACCCAGGAGACATCTCTCAGCAGGCTGTTACAGCAGGATGATAACACCCCGCAGTGTGGCACTCCTCAGAGACAGAGACATTTGGCTTGGGCAGTAAAGGCCCTCTGGCTGGAGGTTATCTGATAGCTGGATTAGGAAGAGCTCATTGAGTGCCTTGGAGCACATGTTGAGGGGATTACAGTGCAGGACTGTGGTTGAGAAGCCTGGAGCGGCACTTTGGCTCTGAGAACCAGACCAGCCACATTGGTGTTAATTGAACACTGTGGTCCTACAGCGAGGTGGAGACAGGGTTATTGTCACTTGCTTCTCACTAATCTCCAGTGTTTAGTAGATTTAACTGCTTAACATTCATAGACCAACTGGTGGATTGAGATGTCCATATAACATTGTTGGCATATCTAAATCACATTCATTTTTATGCTTTTATATCTCTACATCATTGCTATATAGCAGGACTGCTCTCAGTTACATTGTGTAAACATTTTCTGATCAATAGATGCTTCAGAATTGTTTGGAATCAAACATTACAAAGCTGGGGAAGTTTTTGCCTTCTGCTATAATGTTATCATTGTAGAGACACGTGGTTTTGTTAGGACCACTTCACCTTATGTTCTGTGCTGTTCCAGACTATTATGGTGACATTAGGGTGGTAAGAACCTTCCCACAACTAGTAATGTCATACGCCGTCATCGCTTTACGATGGTAGGCTGCACAGACGAGTCACTTCCCTCCAATGCCATCTGTCTCTGGTTGCTTGTAGCAGGCTAGCACCTGATAATCCAGTCCATGTCTTGATGTTATCCATCCAGGTTATTCTTGGTCTTCCACGTCTTCTGACTCCCTCCACAAGTCCAGTCATAACACTTCCTTCAATGCTCTCATGTGCTGCCTCATCACATGACCGAAGTAACGTAACTTGCAGGATTTAACGTGCATCAGTAACTCCTTTTGAGTTCTAGCATCTCATAGACTTGCTCAGTGGTCATCATGATCTACATCCATGAGATCTTCAGCAACTTCCTGATGCACTTGTTCTCAAAAGCCTGAATACGTCTTTCTTCCTCTTTCTTCAGTGTCCAGGCTTCACATCCATATGTAGCTACTGGCCAGACCAAGGCTTTCATCCGTCTTAGTTTGGTGTTGGTGCTCATTGACTTGCTTTTCCACATCTTTGTCAACAAGTTGCAACAGTTACATGGTATCAAAAACAATAATTTGCAATCAGCTTGAATTTGTGTATTTGTTTCATTTTTAACCTCCATTTAGCTTCAAGCCAAAACAGAAGAAAATGACACTAGCCTTGTTATACACAGATATATCACAATATTATGACCACCTACCTAATAGTGGGAATAACCACCCTTGGCTTAGAAGTCATTCAATAGTGATCCCTGACACTTTCCTCACTGCTCCTGTGTTCATTATAGAGGTTAACTGATCTATTGTGCTGTGTCACTTGCTCTGTACCACTTACCAGAGCTGCCCTCTGGCATCAGCAGACTGTGGAACATCACTGTTATGCTGTTATGGACAGTGCAAGGAGTCCATTCTCTGTACAAGTTCACTAGGGCAGCTCTAGAACATCCCACAAAGTTAATGGTTTCCAAGATGCTGCCACCCTTCATCCGGTAACCTATTTTCATGCTCTTTTGCACATCAGTCAAATCACTTCCTTTGACTATGATGATTATTTTGTACTCTGCTACAACTGACTGGTGAGCTCACTTATTTATACCTGCAGCATACTCTGTCATCTGTGATGTCCTGAGCATTATACCAGCAGACCATCCTGTTTTATTTTGTCCATAACATGTTGATAAAATCCAAAAAGTCATTTGAAATTGTATAACTGATGCCTTATCAGCCTCACATGGTCCATTATCAATTTCATGACTAGTTGTTTCTGCTGTTAGTTTAAACTGAATTGTAGGAAGTCATACAATGCAGATGAAATGTTGCTTTTATCATGTGTTTCCTGTCCTTTTGACACAGAACCAACCCTAAACTGTTTGGTCAGAGTGGTGTCCTTGTATACAGGTTTTTGAGTTGACGTACAACTTGCACATAGCATCTGTTTTTCTTCTGAATTTCCCCATCAACAGTAAATGCTGTGCAGACTTATCACCTGTAGGATCAGAGCAACCTATAAAGGTTACATAGGCTGTACAGTTACTCATTTTCTTCAGGAAATGCTCTCATGTAGTTAAAATGGTTCTTTTCCATATTTATGATCACATATAGCACAGTGTCATGGATCGCTTTGTTGAGAAGCTCAATGCACCCCTGCAGCGTCTCACTGAACTTACATAAAATCCAATAAAGCATCATTTTAGCCTTCAGCAAACAGCCAATTCCCACAGTAAAGTGATGCATGACTTTGTGTATTTAATTTTTATTCATAACAAGAAAAGTTAAATATTTTGAGAGCTGTGCTGTAGAGGAAGCTGTAGAACAGTTTGTCAGCTGTTTTAATTGAAAATGGCTTATATGTACACTGTTCCAGATTGTGGCAGCAAAATAAAACTTCACTCAGTTTTGAATAAAAAATTTAGGAGCATAATGTCTTGTTTCCTGGATGTGACCAAGAAAGTAAAATAAAATCAGGAAAGTCTAACTGAATGTCTGATTTCTGATTTTTTTGGTAGAACATTTAAAAATTTTTTTAAGTTTTTTTGTTTAGTTTTGTTTTCAGAGGCTTTGTTGACTGTTTGAAATAGCTATGCTGAGAGATTTAGCCAGGTTATGTTATTCATGATAGTGTAATGTCCTAATTAAGGGGACTAATACTACTACTACTAATAATAATAATAATAATTATTATTATTATTATTATTATTATTATTATTATTATTTAATTTATTTATTTATTTATTTTAATTTAAAAAAATATATAATTTGTGCATATTCAGTTTAGACATTTTCTGTAAATTTGGAAAAGTGAAACAGTTTCATAATAAAAAGGGTGTTTATCAGCAGGAAGCCTCATCTTAGGCTACTGATTACTATCATACACCCAAGAAACGACACACTGGCTACATTTTACTTCACTTGATGTGATTCTACCACAGTTGAACAAATAGTAGAACAAAATAGTTAATAATTTTTATTAATAAGCACATAACACAAATATACAGTTGTCTTCTCTTTTTATAATGCACAGTAATTAAAATGTACAGAGCTGGTGGAAAAATGTAATTAATGCTTGAAATTATTAGTTGGACATATGCAATATCACTGCTTCATGTGCTTCACAAAGCTTCTACTGAGCTTCAATATATGGACAGCCACCCTGATATTATCCTGTATAATACCTTGATGAATTTGATGGTACTTCCTCCACCATACTTCACAGACAGGATGATGTTGCTTTGATGTTGATATGCAGTGCTGTTTACATAGTTTCATTAGTTCACAAAACTTTTTCTTCAAACAGTGGAGTGTAAAGGTTCTCTTTGGGAAACTTCATACATGCAGTGATGTTTTTGGAGAACAGTGGCTTTCTCCATGGTACCCTGCCATAGACACCATGCCTGTTCAATATTTCATCTTTTTTTGTGTTGTGCCATTGAAGTGATCTTGACTGGTTTCCCACTTCTAGGGAGAGTACATACAGTACTACCTTACCTCTCTGTTGTGAGACAGTTCACATCAGGAGATACGTCTTGTGAAAAGCAAAAACAACATGTAAATGAGTTTACCCTGTGAATGTTAAAGTCAAAGTCAAAGTGTACAGCAAAAGATGCAGAACTGAGTGAGATTACATTTCTCCATTCTCTGATGTGCATTTATAACAAAAAGTATTTAATTATGTAATTATTCAAATGAATGTAGTTGTGCAAACAATCACATACAAATAGTGCAATGTGACCGGTACAAGGACATGTGTAAAGATGACATAAGAAACACAGATAAGTGTACATAAATATGGTGGTGTATTGCTGCCATGCAGAATAAAAAATAAACCCTTCAGCATGCCTTAAAAACTATATCCTTATGTCGTTAAAATGACTTTTATGTTGTAATAACAACATCCCTATGTCCAGTGAGAAAGCTCATCTCAGATTTATGTTGTTGACGAGCAACAAGCTTGTACGTGATTATTAGAATAGCCTATGTGGTTTTAACGACATAAGGATGTCGTTTTAACGACATAAGGATGTTGTTTTTAAGACAGAAAAAGTTGTTTTAATGATGTAAGGATGTCGTTTTATGACATACTGAAGGGTTTATTTTTTTATAATGTGTGGCAGCAATACGCCACCATACATAAACCCACAATGAACATTGACAAGAATTAGTTCCCTTTGCAATAGTATTGAATGTTCACGTATGTGTTGTATGTAGTTTATTGTATGAATTAATATTGTCCCTTAAAGTTGAAAGATTTATTCAATATAGACAAGACCAACACGTTATTTTAATTATAAAATTATACAGATTGTGTTTTTTCTTTACAAATGATGACAGTACCATATTTTGAAGCTGTTTGAACATGCAGGTTCACACACTTTTTCATGCCAGTGTATATATAGTATATATACAAATGCTAATAGTGCATTTGTCATGATGAGGTATAGTGAGAAGTTTCCAGGCCGAAAAGGCGGTGTAAAGTGTACAGGACTGTCTGAGTCAAAATGAAAATACACATCCTTTTTCCAAGTAAATGCACAGTTTCTAAACATATGAAACTAATTATCATACAATTTAAATCTAAATGTTGCTTTTAGTTTAATTATTAGCCATTGCTTACATAGGCCATGTGTCAAATAATGACTATAATATCCTTTAAACATTCCAGTTCCTCACTGTCATAACTATATAATGTATCACCAAACTACTTCCAAGCAGTTACTGGATAAGGCTTAAGATTAGTAATATGCCTGGTTCAAGAGGTGAAGCAGTTCACAGAATCTAGCAGGAAACT
>BRDA01063735.1:0-11140 GCA_036984385.1 Crenuchus spilurus
CAGATGAGTCATGGGAGAAAGTGCTGTGGTCAGATGAGACCAAAATATAACTTTTTGGTCTTAATTCCACTCGCTGTGTTTGGAGGACGAAGAATAATGAGTAGCATCCCAAAAACACCATCCCTACTGTGAAGCATGGGGGTGGAAGCATCATGTTTTGGGGGTATTTTTCTGCACATGGGACAGGACAACTGCACCGTATTAAGGAGAGGATGACTGGGGCCATGTATTGCGAGATTTTGGGGAACAACCTCCTTCCATCAGTTAGAGCATTGAAGATGGGTCATGGCTGGGTTTTCCAACATGACAATGACCCAAAGCACACAGCCAAGATAACCAAGGAGTGGCTCCGTAAGAAGCATATCAAGGTTCTGGAGTGGCCTAGCCAGTCTCCAGACCTAAACCCTATAGAAAATCTTTGGAGGGAGCTCAAACTCCGTGTTTCTCAGCAAAAGCCCAGAAACCTGACTGATCTGGAGAAGATCTGTGTGGAGGAATGGGCCACAATCCCTGCTGCAGTGTGTGCAAACCTGGTGAAAAACTACAGGAAACATTTGACGTCTGTAAAGGCTACTGTACCAAATATTAACATTGATTTTCACAGGTGTTCAAATACTTATTTGCAGCAGTAACACACAAATAAATTATTAAAAAAATCATACATTGTGATTTTCGGATTTTTTCTTTTAGATTACATCTCTCACAGTGGACATGCACCTAAGATGAACATTTCAGACCCCTCCATGATTTCTAAGTGGGAGAACTTGCAAATTCGCAGGGTGTTCAAATACTTATTTTCTTACTGTACATATTAGTATTGCCACAGCAACAGTCTGTTTTGGTTTGTTTTATGAAATAAAGTCTTGTGTTTTGATATCCCTGCTGCAGTCCGTCTCCTCCAGCACCCTCTGTCACTGACAAATACTGTTGGATTCATAATATTGCATTCAGCCCTACACAGCTTAAATCATGGTAAATTCCATAGAGACCAAATGTAGCTCTCATTACACTGCAGCTCAAAAAAGTTATGGATCCTTAAAGCTGCTCCAGTTATTGGCTAATCTCTTTGATTTCGAGCAATATTAAAATGGCAGCAAGAGCCCTGCTACTTATAAATGAACCACATTTTGCTGATTTGATTCACTTTTAGGCTTCCTAAACGATCACCTTGTGACTGGAAATATAAGATGTTCTGTATTCACACTATATGATCTCAATGCCTCTGACATACTTGAATGGGAGTATGTATGGGCTGCCCCAGAACAATTTGGATTTGGTCCAAATTTGGATTTTATCCAATTCATCAACATCTTAGACAGTTGACCAATGGCCAGTATTTGGACGGTGAGCTTTGAATCTGAAGCTTTTCAATTAAATAGAGAATGTCATCAGGACTGTCCTTTTTCTGTTTTCACTTCTTTTTACTCTTTAATTGGTCATCGTGTTAAAATGAAATATTAGTTATAGAGAATGATTCAAACTAATTTCAATGAGACCATTCAATTCAATCCAATCTGCAGTGTTGGAACACTATAACCTCCATGTGAGCTAAAGTCTGCATAGTTAAAATGATGGTATTACTTAGAATTTATCTCCTATTATTTATGCTGTTATTACTCAACTTTTGGTGAAAATAACATGATAGCATTAATTTTTGTCTGGGGTGGCAAAAAAGCCAGAATTAAAACATACTTCAACGTCACTAGGCAACCTTGTTCTTGGACTTAACTACTGCAACTTTTTCCTGGCTGGTCTTCCTATGTGAGCCATCAGGCCCCTGCAGCTGATCCAGAATGCAGCTGCTCAGCTGGTCATCAATTAGCCAAAGTCCTCTCACATCACTCCACTGCTGCCTTCACTTCACTGGCTTCCTGTAGCTGCTTGCATTAGATTTAATACCCTGATGCCTACAAGGCAAGAAATGGACCAACCTCTCCAAACAGATCCAATCTCCCTCCCAGGCTCTTTTTTATGTATCTAAGGTTAAGATCTGCGATGCAGGCATATGGTGTCCCCTGGAATAGCATCTTAACTTCACATCCAGTGTGGGTGTTTTCACATCAATTTACATCAAATTACGTGAAAGCTCTTACAAACCTATAAAAATCTCTCCATATGGGAAAAAATTCTGTTGGCTGGTTAAGAGAAATCCCAAATGGGAGATGATGTGGTCTAATCTTTGTAACTCATCCAAAAATCTAGTGAATGTACTTCATTTTAAAGTTAAATACAGGATGTACTGCACTCCATTCAAATGATCTAATGAAACGTGATCTGGATCCTGATTATAGAACTCAAAGGTACTTTTCTCCATATGTTTCTGAACTGTCCAGTTGTTAGATCTTTCTGGAAAATGGTGGTGCCTGAGTTGGACAATCATAAGAAGGTGTCTCTTAATCTGGACCCCAGCCTTCTTCTTCTATATGAAGAGTCTCACTGCAGACTATCCCCAACTCAGAGGAGATTGTTAATGGCTGGTGTCACATCTGAGAAGACCATTTTACAGCTCTGGTTTAACCTTAAATATCAGGTTACTTTGGATCTCAAATGTCTTTGATGTTGCCTGCATGGAGTGCACTACCGAAAAAGTTAATAAAGCTAAGAACTCCACAGTAAATTATTAAGCTCTTACACTACTGTGTTCTGCTGTATGTTCTAGCTTGTTGTATGTTTCATGTAAAAAGTAATTAAAAATATGATAAAATATGATATTCTGAACTGTAAATGGTGACAGCACTGAGAAACTAATGTATTTGGACTGACTGAGAGTTCTGGCCCAAATTGGTGAACCATGGCTGATCTTTGCTTAAAAAGTCATTGGTGGGCCCCGAGTGGCTCAGCGGGCAAAGATGCTACCACTATGACCAGAGGATCGCGAGTTTGAATCCCGGTCATGCTGTTTGCCATCAACAGCTGGGGCCCAAGAGAGCAAAAATTGACAGTGCTCTCTCTGGGCGGGTAGATGGCGCTCTCAGTCTCCCTATCACTTTGACATTGCAATGTCTGCTGGCTCAGGCATCTACTGATTGGTCCAATCGGAGCTGGGGACCCTGTGTGCCTTCCTCTGAGCGTGTTAGGCTCTCCAGTGATGGTGTATCAGCGGTGGTTCGAAAAAGAGGCGGTGGCTGCATCATACGCAATGGATGTGCTTGTGCTTGCCTGCACCCTCCTAGAGTCAGGGACATTGCAAAGTGATGGGGAGAGGTCTAACAGAGGGGATGGGTTAATTGGCTACCACTACATTGGGAAGGGGATAAAAATTGGCAAAAACCTAGAAATAAATAAAATAATAATAATAATAATTATTATTATTATTATTATTATTATTAATAATAATAAAAATCATTGGTGGACAATCAATATTTAGTTCTTCATTCGTTGTCTATGATCTTGGTCTCGTTTATCAACTAAACTACAGTTCAGTTGGACTGTTTATTAACTATACCATATGTGATCTGAATGTGTTGATTATGTCCAGAACATCTCCAATTGGTCACATGCACACCAGTCTTTGGTCAATTTTCTACAATCAACTGGTTAAGTTTGAGTTTTTTCCTTCAATTCCAAATAAATTGTCCTCTATTGAACCCCAACAATCTACTTGTACCTTGTCAAGGTCACTCAAATAACACCTGGAAATTTTTAAAATTGTAGCTACTCCCACAGCCTCCAATACCTAATCATCAGAAACTACCTTAAAGTACTACCTTACCTAGCTTGAAAGAGCCACATGCACGCTCTGAATCAGCCAAACTCTGCCTCCTGGTAGTAACATTCAAGAAGGCTACATTTTTGATTTTGTACATTCAGCTAATTGTCTATTAGACTCGACTTAACTTTCAGTTACCTTAAACTTACCTGAAAAGTAAAGAGGCCCTAACCTTAACACTGTTAAGTATCAACTAAGCTTCAAACCAATAGTTTGTAAATAACATGAACATCTATGGGTTATCTACGTATAGGGGTCAATAACATTCTATCCAAGTAAAGTCACACCATGAACTGGGATTACCCAAACCTCATAAGTCACCAATAAACAGCTATACTGAAAAACTGGCTTCCATCAGTTTCTTACAGTGACAGATGCATATAGGTGCTGAAAAATGAAACACAGATGTTTCTGTAATGATAAACATACATCATCTACGTGCTTTTTCATTTTCAATGTGTGAAGATACAAGTGAGCTGCAAATGTATTAAACTCTCATATTAAACAACGCAACAGTTCATTACCAATGTCACAGCCTCACGCAGCCAAATGTAAAGGTGAAGCTTGTACATAAATTGGAAAACAAGCTTTTATAAAGATGTGAGTAGAAAGTGTAGGTGACAGCAGGACAATGGCTGAACGTAGACTTTCTAATGAGCATTAGTATGCCATTGGCATCTCTCCTAGACACTGGAAAATGAAAGCCAGCAACAGAGCTTAACATCATCTCTGGACAACATCTCGTAAACGTGTGATCGCGGAACAAATATGCTTCATTGGTAACAAATTACATTTAAAAAAACAAGCCTCAGGTGATCCATGCTGGTGCAATGCTGCAAATGTTGGCTTTGAAGTGGAACCAGTTTAAGGGGACTCTGGGGCTCCATAGGAACCCATTCATTTTGAACTAGGTTGGACCAACCTGGAAGACTTTATCAGTTGTCTCCACTATAGGGAGTCTTTGACTGCAGCACGTTTGGGTTACAGTCACCACATTACATTGAGGTTCTCATTAAAAATGCTACATTATAGAGATGTTGTTTCTTCAATAGTAGACCACTTGGGCAAAGCAGAATCTGACACTGCTAACATCAGACACTGGACAAAACAATTCCATTTGATTTAATGTCAATAAAAAAATTTAATAGTAGACTGAGTTGTGCTACTGTATAGACTCCATCCATTCATTATCCCACCCGCTTAATCCTTATCAGGCTCGTGGTTAGTCCCCTACCCTCTCACTGGGCACAGGGCAGGGCATTAGACTATTCAACTAAGCCCAGGGCATGGCGCAATGTATAGACTCAAAAAGCTGAATGAGATGTCTTGCCAGTGCTCTAAAAAGCTTGTCCATGATCATTATCCAGCTCTCTATTGCTTGTTCAGACCCAGCCAACACTGTTGGTTCAGCCCTCACTTGTCTGTACATATTGAGCCCACATACCACAATAAATGAAGCCTGAAATTCCAAAATCAAGCCAGTTCTGGTGTTTGTGCTTTTTCTCAATGTACATTGTCTAATTAAGCTTAATAACAATATGAGAAAAAAGCAAAAATAACCATTATAATGTTAATATTTATAAAAACTATTATTTTTATATTGTATATAATAAGTTGTTTTGCTGCTTTGTGGTTGGGAACTAACCACAATTGGTTCCCTGTCCTTGGCTTGGCTAGGATAGTCTGGAATGCCCTGCCCTGCACCCGGTGAGGGGGTCGGGGACTAAATGTGACCCTGATTGGGATTAAGTGATTAACATGGTACATGGATGGCTGT
Organism: Crenuchus spilurus; assembly: GCA_036984385.1. Lineage (NCBI taxonomy): Eukaryota > Metazoa > Chordata > Actinopteri > Characiformes > Crenuchidae > Crenuchus > Crenuchus spilurus. Next base: position 5,487 of record BRDA01063735.1, read on the forward strand.
GGCACTTGTGTAGCTTTTTTTTTTTTTTGTAGCTCATAAAAATGAAATAATACCATCATCTATACCTTGTATTATACTGTTACATTTAGAGGTGGGTAATCCAGGTCCAGAAAGAAAAAATCCACCCCAGGATTTTGCTCCAACTTCATGTGTGGCTCTGCTGCAGCATATCTGCAACAGAACCAACAAGGCAGTTGAAACAAAATCCTGGGATGGATTTTTACTTTTTGGACCTGGATTACCCACCTCTGTAATCACCACCATCTCTGGACAAATAGTACTCAAGTCAGCTTTCAGATCCACTGCCTAGTGACCATGATTCTCTCTTGGCAGTTCTTTCCCACCTCCTTACCTTCTCAGGAGAGACTTGTGGAATATTGGTGGTGTGGTCTGTCTGGTCCGCATGACTCCGAGAGAGGTTAAGAACGCAGTGCTATTACTTATTAATGGCCGACTCTCAGAAGCACTGTACATCGTGCAGTTGGCCTCCCGTGGCCAGCCCTGAGCCTCAAAGCAATTAAAGTCGGGCTATGAAACTAGCTGGGTCGCGTTCGGCTAGCCCAGCATGCTCCTGCAAACCGCTGAGCCTGTGTAGGCCACAGAGACCAGGGGCTAGAGTTTAATCTCGCATGGGTCAGGAAGCTACCCTCTGGGGTTATGATCTAGCAGTAAGTGCTAAAAAAGCCCTGCAGGCTAACATGGCCCATATGTTGCAGCTGTGGTCTCAGTCTTGCTAAGTGATACAGCCGGTCGTAAGCTTGAGCCCCACAGCTATGTGGCTTTATGTGTGCTCAGCCGTAGCAGCGTGTTTTTCCTGATGAACTGAAAATCTTGATTCTAGATGTCAACAGCATTTCTACTCAAGACTGTACACACTTTGTGAAATAAGTTGTGGATGCAATTGTCTAATTAACAGCAGCTGGTGTCTCTGAAGGAGAACTGTGTTGTGCTGTGAGGAGTAATGGGTTATCAGTGGGAGCGCTTTAAGATGCATTGTGTCCACATGTTCTGTTGAGCGCTTAATGCCTCTAATGTCCATTATAATGCCTAAGAGCCCAATAAAGCTTAGTGAAATAAAACCTTACATCAGAGGTGTCTGCTGGCATGTAAAACAGATGCTAATGGCCATTCATCTAGTTCTGTGTTTATGAAGCGCTAAAGTGGCCTCTCTACCTGCCAAAGTGAGCCTCGTCTGTGCTCGGATAGCGTCTGAAAGGATAAATAGCTAATACATACATGTGGCTCTTCTTTAAATGGTGCACTTATGAGAAGGTGACAAAGTCACAACTGTCCCTTAAATGGATAATGGATTCTGTCCTATTTGGTGAGCTTTTTATGGCATTAGCAGGGTTTGAACTGACAGGGGAGTCTGAGAGGGGGGTTCCAGACCCTCCATAAGGGCAAATGGACCACAAGCATCCTTCTCTACCTACCAAAACTGACACTGATGCACTACCATAACCTCAGCATTAAGGGAAAGAGATTTTTTTTAAGTTGTTACTCAGTCTTTGTTGGCAAAGGAATGATTGTATTATATACTCTATTTAGATGTACACAGTCCTATCAGAATATTATGACCACCTCTGGTTTGGGATGTGACAGGGTCTGCTGCACATATTGTGAGCACACTAGTCAGTTGGAGCAGAGTGCAAAACGATCATCATGGGCAAAGAACGTGACTGATGTCCAAAAGGTCATGATAACAGGGTACCGAGTAAAGGGTGGTAGCATTTTGGAGATATGTTCTAGAGCCACAATAGTGAAGGTGTACGGAGAATAGACTGGTCATACTTTGAGCCCCTCCCAACGACATATCCGTAGTGCCTTATTAGGCACATGTGCCAGAGATGAACAGCGACTCTAGTGGGTGGTAAAGCAATCAATGAATCCCAGTGCATTGTTAACCTCTAAAACATACACATGATCAACAAAGAAAGTTTCAGGGATCACCAATGAGTGAACACTGTTACGTCTGGGCCTGTGAAACAGATGCATGGTTAAGGTGGTCATAATATTCTGATATTACGGTGCATATTTTAGATTCAAGTGATGTTTTTTTTTTTGTTCCAATGTTGATCCTGTTTGAACAGTAAGTTACTGAAAATGAAATATTCTAATAACATTTATATTTATGAGCTATAAGCCAAACCACAAGAGAGAAAGAAAGAGAAAGAGAGAGAGAGAGAAAGTCAGAGCAAGAGAGAAACAAAGCGAGAAAAAATGAGAAAGATAGAGAGAAAAAAGGAAAGAAAAGAAAGAGAAAGATAGAAAGAGTGAGAGAGAGAAAATGAGTGAGAAAGAGAAAGAAAGAAAGAAAGAAAGAAAAGAGAAAAACAAGAGAGAGAGAGAGAGAGAGAGAGAGAAAAGAAAAGGGAAAAAGAGAAAGAGAAAGAAATACAGAGAGAAAAAGAAAGGAAAGAGAGAGAAAGATAGAGAAAGAAAAAAGAGAAAGAGAGAAAGACAAAAGAAGATAGAGAAAGAGAAAGAAAAGGAAGATAGAAAGAGAGAAAAAGAAAAAAGAGAAAAAGTGATAGAAATAGAGAGACTAAAAAGAAAAGAAAGAAATAGAAATAGAGAAAGATAGAAAGAGAAACAAAATATATATAGAGAGAAAGAAAAAATAGAAATATAGAGAGAAAGAAAGAAAAGAAAGAAATAGAAAGAGAGAGAGAGAGAGAAGGAAAAGAAAAAGAGAAAGAAAGAAAGACAGAAAGAAAGAAAAGAAAGAAAGAGATGGGGAAGGAGGAGAGAGAGTGAGAGAGAGAGAGAGAGAGAGAGAGAGAGAGAGAGAGAGAGAGAGAGAGAGAGATGTGAGGGGGTGAGATCACACTTGGTTGTCCCCTCCCACAACCTTAACACAGACTCTTTTAAAACAACTACACATTTATGCAGATTATATGTAAATCAACAGAAAACGATTGGATAATATCTGTCAGTATGACTAGTCTAGTTAACATCTTATTGTTCAGCTCTGGAGGACTAGTTAAAAAGCACATACCACTCTAAATGATTAAGTAATTAGGTAAACCATTATTAATAAGACTGTAAGGGGGACGTCGTCTCCAATCACCTACTTCACATGACAACGTTCTGACAACATTGTCTACATTCTTGCAGCATTAATACATCCTGTGCCTGCTGGGTTGTGAATTTGAGCCCTTTCTTTAAACCAATCAGGCCCCCATGCAGGATAATGACACTGTATTGGGTTACATTAGTAGCACTGTGTACTATTCTACTATTCGCAGGTCATTTTGGTTGACACATGTTGACGTACAGTAGGATATCAAACTGGCCACAAAGAATTTATGCATCCCTATAAAAGGTCTGACACATGAAATAGTGCATCACATAAAAAATAAGTAACAATTTTAGATGCACCTTTTTCTTTACTCAGCTCCAACCTGACTCAGGGGTTTCCCCAGAGCCCCACCGCCCAAGACTTCAGAATCACTCAGCACCTTTTATGATTACATGAACAGCGCAGGGATCTCATGAGGTAAACACGAGATAAGACTGGAAGAACAGAAGCTAGTTTCAATGAATAAGTTATGAGTGCTTGTCTTGAAATGACAAGCATTATGATGCATTAGTTCCACTGCTTTGCAAGTCCCTGTCCATGCTCAAGCTGTATTATATGAGTCTGGACATAAACAGACAGGCAATGTCCAGACTTTGTGTTCTGAAGCCTGGTCAAACACCACAGTAAGAGAAAACACTGTCCAAAAGTTTGTGGACAAGTCTTCTAATGAATGTATTCAGCTACTTCAGGTTGCATCCATTGCTGTCACAGATTGTCAGCTTGTCTAGTCGTTGTAGATAAGTACTGCCAATAGAATTGGACTCCGGAGCACATAAACATAAACCTATTGGCACCATGTCTAATGCCAAGTGGGCTAGAGGGGTATACAGCCCCCCCAACACTGAGCTGTAGAACAGTGGAACTGTGTTCTCTGGAATGATGGTCCTCCATCTAATAGTTGGTGATGATCATCCAACATCCCATCCTCACTAATGCTCTCATCTTCCCTGGACAGTAGAGACAGTTACTCCAACAAAATACTCTGCATTGAATGAGCAAGTGTCCTAATACTTTTGTCCATACTGTGTAGGATGCATACTGGCTGCAGAAGCATTTGATTCATGTTTACCACACAAATACATTTTATTCATGACAGTTACTCCACATTAGCAACACTCTCATTCAAATTAATGAAAGACTGTAATGTACTGTCATTTTAACAGTTCTTATCTATGTGAATATGCAAATAATATGCAAATTATGCACATCAGACCACTACAGCATTTCTCTAGAGTTACCAGAGGAAATGCTACCCCACATAATAGAGAATTTCAGAGGTTCAGTAAATTTTAGGCTTTGCAAAGGCTCTAAATGTTAGAAATAAATACTCTCAAAGTAACATCTGACACATCTCATCGGGGGGTGTGGGGGAGGGGGGGGAAATGGGGGTTATTTATTCACTTTAATTTCCTTATGACTTTAATGTATTACATTATCAGTTATAATATAAACAGTTATTTACGGATCTATTAGGTTAACAACATTAAATATCAGATCTTTAATAAGCCTCGCATTTACCATCCATTTAAGTTTCTTTTTCCACCACTCACTGACATCTGCCTGCAAAATTATAGAGATTTGCATCTAGACAGGACTAAAATAGTCTGATGAGCACTGATTTAGCTAAAAATGCATAAATAAATGGATATTGTGATGCCAGTCACCACAAGACTATATGTATATTTGTCCTGTTTGCTCACACTGCATAAATAAACAACACAGTTGGGGGGATATTACTGCATCTATGAGTGTTTTGTTGTTTTGGGGGGGGGTGGAGGGGGTTGGGGGGGGAATAATGTATTACATGTTCAAATACTTTTTTTTTTTAGTGCTTGAAAACAAATTTTATTATTATTAATTATTAATAAATATTGACAAATTATGATTTATATTTTATTAATAATTATTAGTTACTGTTAATAATATACTAATAATAACTATGAAACATTATTATGAATAATAAAATAATAAAAACTAATATTAATATTATTACATATTATTTATAAAGAATAAACTGTTAACAGCATGTAGCATAAAATGATCACCCAATGCTTTTTAGTCAACTTCACTTCAGCTCATTATCACCAATGTTACACATACAGGGGTTGGACAATGAAACTGAAACACCTGTCATTTTAGTGTGGGAGGTTTCATGGCTAAATTGGACTAGTCTGGTGGCCAATCTTCATTAATTGCACATTGCACCCAGTGTTGCCAAGTCTGCTTATTATAAGCGACTTTGGGCTTGTTTTTTTTCTAAAGTCGCTTGCAAATCTTGTGAGTCACAGGTTGTGGGCTTGTTTTTGAACGCGACGTCGCTTATTTGGGCTTGTCTTTCCTTCCGAGTGAAACTCTTTGATTATCTCCCTGCTCCCCATAATAAAGCAAAAGACGAGTGATAGGTCGTTTGTCCCTTCCAAGCCCCTGTCTTCTGTTTATCGCTCCCGCTCAAGTTGACTAGTCACACACACTCAAACACACACACACACACACACACACACACACACACACACACAGCAGGCAGGCAGCCAGGCACAGCATGTTATATTCCTTTGCAGCCTCCTCAGTGCGA
>BRDA01063747.1:0-20000 GCA_036984385.1 Crenuchus spilurus
GAGCGCATTTTCAGTGACTTTTGATGAGAGTGAACATTTCTCGATGTGTATCGCAGCATGGGAGTGAGCGCCTGAGACAGATTCTTTAGCACACAATTAAGAGCTGCTAAAATATGGCAACAGCTCGCCTCCTCTTGTCATTCTGGTATAATTAGATTTTCACCTGCTGTTGGGACCAAGAAAAAAAAATATACAGAAGAAGGAGAAGCTTGATTCATTGGACAAGACAAAGAGGCACCTGACGCGTCAGCTCGCGCATCCATCCCCGCTCCCCAGCATGGCGAGAGTTTGCGAGTTAAATTGAAAAACGCTGTTGAAGGCTCGCCTGGATGAGTTGCACAGTCTGCTTAGCACATCAGTGTGGAAACAGATGCTACTTTGGGACAATGTTGCTGTCAACATGAGAAAACACAGGCAGATGTACGTAAACTGTTAATATAGCACCAGCTTAATGCAATGATGGCGCTGGGGAGATGATGTACACCCAAAGCAATGAAACACCAGTCAGGGCTCAAGTGACACCTCTCCGACTGCTGGAAAAACGATCGCTGGGAATGTGGAGTCGGGCCATGAGAGGTGATCTCATATGTCAGAGTAACAGGCCTGTAATAAGTGGTACTAATTTCTAATCAGGAATTAGCAACACGGCCAAATAAGCCCGTGTTTAGTAATCACTGAAAACGATCACCATTAGCCAATTTTTTTGTCTACGTTATTACGTTATTGTCTACTGACAATCTGCACTGTTGAGAAGGAACAGTAGTGATGCCAAAAGCTTTGCAACCAGCAGCCAAGTCCACAGCAGCAGACAATCTGGGCCCGCTGGATTTAAGTGGATACATATTCTACATAAGTCTCAGGCTTTCCAAAAGAGCATTAAGCTTATTAATCCTCCACACACACTCTCTTCAGGCTTGTCAAATCCCATTCGAACGGCACAGGAAACAAACGTGTAAACACATCCAGTGTAGTGTGAAGGCTGTCAAACTCAATGCGTGACTTCGGCTGCAGCCGGAGCTTAACGCCGAGGTTTTCAGTCGCCGGCTGCGGAGCTCTCGCTCTCTCTCTCTCTCTCGCGCCCCCCTCGGAAACATAAGAGCGCATGCAAAAGTGGGCCATTAATGATTCATGCCTGCTTAAATAATCATCTGACTGCAACTGCGGAGAGAGTCCCCGATGAAAACATCAACAACCGCATCTCTTGTCAGCGCCTAATGATGGAATTAAATGTGGGCAGGGTGTTTGATAACACCATCAGTCATTCATAAAGCCCAAGCCAGAAATGCAAATCATAAACACGCACGCGTACGCCGGCGGTCAGCGGGCAGATAACCCTGCGCTGGTATTGTAGTAAATCCTTGCCGAGCCCACGCCGAGGCCTGCGGCCTGCTTACTGTCGCTCTGAAACTCAACTCGCTTCTGAAGTCCGTGCTCCCTCACGCCCTCGAACGAACAGGATTAACAAGTCGTGGGAGTCGAGGAAAGCTGATATTTTTCCTTGTGAAAAGGTCATTATTAAATCTAGGTCAAGCTCCTTACATGGAAAAGCAAGGCCGTGAAGTCAGCATGAGTGTTGGTGAGCCGGTGTGTGTCGATGGACCTCACTTGCGGGCCAACTTGACATCCATTATGTAAACATTAACAGCAGACCGGCATCAGGGCCAGCTAAGCCAGCGAGCTATAAAACAAAAGGCCGCGCTGTGGCCAGGCTGCTTCTAAACATCACATCGCAGTGCTGATGGAGGTCATATCAGGCCAGCGACCACTACAAAACAAAGACGAGCTGTGGAGCATGGCATTCAAGATCTTCTCAAAGCTAAAACTAAATCAGTCGATCTTAAAGGCGACGTTCACTTTACAAGCCTCATTACACAGTTCAGATTTGTCAGATTTGGTCAACTTGATGGTTCACATTCATACATGTAAGTGATCTGTATCTGTAATGTGAACAAATCTGTCTCTGCACGTTACCTACATCACCTGTTACAGGGTTGTCAGGGTTGTTAGTAGCTGATGTGTGATGGTGTTTAGCTCAGGAGGACAGTAAACAGCTGATGGACTGTACATGACCAGGTTGAGAAGGTGAATAAAAGCTAGCCGGCTGATGTTTTAGCAGCTCTGTGTGTCAACAGGAGTGAAGCTAGCACTGCCCCAGTGAAATGTGATCTGACTGGTCACATTCAAGTCACGTGATCATGAATCGAATACGTATCTGATCTAGGTGCACATATCAAATCCGATTTGAAAAGATGGGATTTGACACATTCACACAGCTTTCAAAACATCAGATCTGTGTCATATTAAGGCAAAATATCAGATTAGAGTCACATCAGCCTGGGAATGTGAATGTAGCCAATGACTCTCAAACAGTGCGAACAACATTATGGGCTGAAACTGACACAAAAGCAGAGCGAGATACTAACAGGAGAATGATGAAGGCGCTGTATGGAATGTGACTCCAAATCAATACAAAAAAAGTAAATATTCCACATTAAACAGTCTTTCTCCACAGACATCAACTGTCCATAGCCGTGCCTGAGGGATGCTGTTGTCCATAGCTGTGTTATAATAAAAGCTGAAGAATACCATGGCCTTTGGAAGGAAAGTTAAAAAAAAGACTTCAGCTAAAGGCAAAAGTCAACATTACCACTGATGGAGAAAATGTTGAAGTGGAGGACGGCTTTTGGATCAATCATTATCAAAAAATGGATTCAGCCGAACCAGACTGACACTCAGCAGAATAAAGATGAAGGAACTGGAGATCTTCACATGTAACCATTTGTCTCTTCTAACAAAGACTAGAACTGTCCAGACTGAACTTTGGAGAACCTTGAACAGATAAATGACCAAATCAAAGCTCACCTTTCACTAGAAGCCCAAATAACCGAACTGAAGATCTCTTATTTTTGACACATTATGAGAAGAACTACCGGTAGTTCATTGAGAAGACAACTGAAGCTAAAAGAGGAAGAGGACCTCCAAGCAGATGGATGGATACAATCGGAGGAGTCATGAATGAACCATTAAGAAGCCTGAAGGCCCAAACCGAAGGCAGGATGTTCTGGAGAAGCACCATTCATATGGTCATGAGTAGTCAGAAATGACTTGACTTCACGTAATAATATGAGGAGTGCTATGTGTCCTTCATTAAACATGGAAAGATGAGAAAGAAACTCATGGAACATATTTCAGGGAAAGTGAAAACTGCAGACAGTGTGTGCATATCAGTCTATTGAGTAAATTAGGCCGCTCCAGCGGGCTGCGCGAGGAGCGAGAGTGGCACAGCGATGGCCCACGCATTCTTGGTGGGTGGCAGAGCTCTTCTAGCACCGCACCCTCGCGCTCTCTCAGGGTTTCGTTGGGATGGTCGGGCAATTATCCTTTCAAAAAGACACAACAGCAGCCCTCAGACATATGTAATTATGCAACATGTCTTCGCCTGTTCTCCCACCTAGGGTGTTTTGGAAGCGCAAGGAGACTCTTGTAATATTGTGATAACAGCCGATGATTAGCGATGCTACTTTCAATTAAAATTCGTCTGAATGGTACTTATGCTGTTCTCACCTGGAGCAAGCTCTAAACGGGCAATCTGTAGGCTGTGATTACCAATCTATTCCACTTTAAGTAAACCGCCCACACAAAATAAAGCTTTTCAGCTCCTGTTTTGAGTGCAACAGCGTTCCAGGATTCATAAATTAGGTCATTGTCATTGACAGAACATCCTCATTATTGTGATCTATTTTAAGACTTGTGAATTCTCAAGAGTTTGTGGAAACGTCGACCTCAGCGCCGAACACGACACCGTAAGGATACAAGCTCAATGCCATTAAGGATATCTGACGGCGCAGAGAAAGGGCTCTAAGAAGGTGTGTGTGCACTCTCAGATCCTAATTACTCTCCTGCAAAAAAAAATCTCCAGAAAGTTAACAGAATGTAATCGATGGAGAGGATTATTTTAGAGAGGCCTTGGACCTGGGCCAATAAAAAAGCGCCCTGTCTCATCAGCAGCCCGTGATTGAGCGAGCTAATGGAAAGACACACAGCTAAAGTGACACATTTGTGCAGTGGGGGGAAAAAATGGATCAGGGATTGATCTGCCAAGGCCATGGTAATTAGAGAGTGGTGGCCAAGGCGAGACACTGTTTGCCCTTAGAGCCATCAGACATAAAGCTGTGGCGTACGTCACCTCTGAGACTGAACAGACTGAGCGCCAAGACGCCTCTCATTACCCTTTAAAAGGAAGATGTCAACGATTTAAAGGGCCCATGTCATGAAAAAGTGTTTCTTCTTGCTTTATTCAAATAAACGTCACATCCACAGTCAATGGAAATGATGTTGGCAGCCTGGGTCACAAAAATGCATCCTGGTAGACGCCTGTGTTGACTTTGGACTTGATAAAACACAGTGGACCAACACCAGCACAACTTTCTGATTTCTATGAGCTATAAGCCAACATCAGAATAAAGAATAGGCTTGAAATGTGTCATTTTATGTGTAATGAATATACAAAATATGACAGTTTACCTTACTGAATTAACTTTCCCACATTCTAATTTATTTGATATGTCTGTATACCCAGAGCCTACAGCAGATTATCAGCCCGGTCATGTTAAAATTAGAAATAGTGCTTCTTGAACTACTTTCGGAATGAGTTTGTCTTAAAATGAATGTGTGAATGACCTCAGAGTGTGAAACACGGAAGGAATCACAGTTTTCCTTGAACATAAAGATGCACTAACCATTAAATGATTGTGATTGAAGCCTAAAGCTTTTAGAAACACAGATCTTCTCTAATAACAGCATGTGTGTAACAGCTTTCTGAGAGATCCATAGCCACATTTGACATTGCGGAAGTCAGTGTGAGGGGAGCATATGGAAGGTTTCATTATCTTGGTAACACATGGAGAGGTGAACATGTTTCAGGCTCTGATTGGTGGAACAGCTGGTGGATACTCATCCATGCTGTACATTAGATCCATGAGAGAGAGAGAGAGAGAAAAGAGAGAGAACTCATGGAGCCACTCTGTCTGTAATTGCATGGCTAAATGCTCTCTTCCCTTCCTGCCCTCTCTCTGCATCTTCCTGCCTCAACCAAGCGACTGCAATTGGCATAAGCCACTTAAGGCAATCTGCGCTGAGCAAAGTACAAAACCCAGAGAAGGCTTAAATTTACTGAAGCCTTGAGAAAGTGCAAGAAAAAAAAGCTGTAGATTTCCCTCATCTAGGTCTTCTCAATCCAATTCTGGGCGTGTGAAATTTAACTTCCCTCCATTGCTCCCCTAATCCCCGGAGGAATATTACAAAAAGTAAATGAAACAATTTATTGATTCCACCATCTCCATTTGACTTTAATGGCTCGGCCGTTTAAAAGGCTGCTACCGGTATAATGTCTCATGAGCCATACCTGATAGCTTTATACAGTTTAACTCGCTCAGAGTCTCAAAACCAGACTTTTAAAGCATGAAAGCTTAAACTTGACCTTTTCCTCATGAATTAAGACTGACCACCCTGAACATGGAGCGATCTGACTCTGAGGCCCGATTCCCATCACTGTAACATACGACCACGTGAGATGTAAGAGAGACAGAGCGATGGAGACCAGAGCCATGGCAACATATTCTTCATCACCATAATCAATAGGATGGAGGCAGATAATGAGGGCCCCTCTGGAGTGGTCACCGGAGAGCGGATCGATTATCATGGTGGAAGAGTAGCACATGCTGTCAGGAAGCAGAGCCTAATGAGAGACAAACTCAGGACCACTCCGTGCACCGCTTCCTCCTGTAATAGAGTGCTCAGTGAAACTTCAAAGGCTCAATTCATTCTCAATATCGCTGTAAGATGGACAAGACACTTAAAGAAAAAAGGGGACGGCAAAGAAACATCAACAAGACAAGAAATGGAACGAGACTAGGAAAATATAACTCTGTAAACATGACAACTACATCTCATTGGGGAGTTTGAGACACCGAGATAAGCAAATCTGAATTACTTTGCACGAACAAGCAAAGACATGCCAGGCCAACAGATTTTACCTTGAAATTCTGCCAACAACACTCTCTGTGTTACCTGAACTAGCAACTTTGTATTATACAATGTGGCTGGTCAATCACATCTACGTACTACGAAACCCCCGCTCACACAGGGAGAACATGTAAACCCCAGTGCTGAGAGGAGAACCACCAAGCCACCATGCTTCCTCTACTGTTCAGTAAAAAGGTTTCAGTAATGCTGATTTGACTGTTTTAAAGGTTAGTGTTAAGTTCCAAGCTTTACAAAATAAATGTAACATTGCTTATTATTTCAGAAAAGAGATGTTCATTTTTTAATACATTTATACAGTATTTTACTGTTATAGAAACTGTATTCACCCATTTTAGAGTTTACAGTCTTTTACTGTCTTGGTTTGACATGTTTTGACTATAACATCTAGGACTTTTTACAGTATACAAGGCTTCACAGTCATTAACATCAGGGGCTGTTTTTGGATTTCTTTTGAAATGTTCCTTTTTTAGAATACAGTATTACACTTGGGCATGTCAGTCAGGTGGACAAGCATGAAAACATTTGTTTATTTTTTAATACAGACTGATATTCAGGTTTTGTATTTGAGTTCTGCTATTGGTCAGTTACCAGCTGGATTATAGTTGTCATATATACTGTATATATTAGGGATGCACAGAAATGAACAGAAATTGAACAAAATGAAACATTTGGTGGGTATACCGAAAATAAAAAATTACTAACTATACTATTCCCCAAAATCACTCTTGTAGTTTAATAAGTTGAGTTGACATTAGGTTTATAACATGAGCTTCATTGATTATTCTTTTATATTTGTATATATTCTAAGACAATAATATGTATCATGTATATGTATGAAGATGCATGCATGTTACATCATTATGAATATTTAATAAAAAAAAACATTAAACAAAATCATGAAAATATTTAAAATGAACACAACACAAGCTAACAAACGCAACACAAGCTAACTCAAACACAAAGCTAAGCGGCTATATTCTGGCTTCATCATAACAAGTGTAGTTTAGTAAAGGTTGTGGTTCTAGTTTGTTGTCTTCTTCCATTTCACCACCAAACTGTAACTGTGCTGGTGAATCTGTGTTTTGTTAATTGATGAGGAAAAACAGAATTCTGAATGTCAAACGAATGTCCAATACTAAACTAAATTTACTGCAGTCAAGTTTCACTCTGGCTAAATTTATATTTTGTAATGCCTTATTAGTCCCACAGTGGGGAAATTTGACCTCTGCATTTTACCCATCCGTGCAGTGAAACACACACGCACACACGCACACACGTGCACACACGTGCACACACGTGCACACACGTGCACACACGCACACTTACTTTGGATGTTTCTTGTTTGTTTATGTTTCATGGATATGAGTAAAGGTTTTCACTTTATCTGCGTGTGTGTCCGCCGTTCCTTCATCTCAGCCCATGGACCCTTACATCGGGAAGCCAAGAGTCAAAAACTTTGCTGTAATATTTGGAGTTTTCTTAATAATTTCTTTTTTTACAGTGCATTAAGAAGTGAAAAACGACAGGTGCTGAGGGACTGGGTCTTTATAAGGTCTATAAGGCACACAGAGGCTCAAGGAAAGAGGGAGGAAAGAAGTTCAAAAAAGAAGGAAAAAGAAGGAAAGAGGAATATTCCAATAACATGAAACTTAAGTTGGGGATAAAGCTCTTGTGAGAGTGTGTGTTTGGTAACCATGGCACTCTCCCATCCGAATAACAAGCCTGTCCTGAGGATACTGTAAATCTCTTTCTAATGAAGAGTGCTGTGCTGTGCTGCAGAGAGAGAGAGAGAGAGGCACCTGTCTCCACGTGTTACACGCCACACCACCACCCGCATGAGTGTGAATATGAAAATATGGCTGGCTGAAAAGGAAAAAAGAAGAAAAAAATGACTTGTCCTCCTCTGCCCCAGTAATGACTTTCAATGGGAGTAAGAGCACTTAAAAGAGGAATATTTCCTCTTGATTTTGGAGCGCAGTCACATTGAAGCAGGCAGTGAGTTTTCTGGAGTGATAAGGGCTTAGCCAATGTAATCCTCACAGGCACTTGGCCTTATCGCTCCACTGAGGAATAGAGAAACTTCTCACCATTTTCAAAAGGCAACAGAGGTCCAAAGAGGAGCTTCAACTGGCATGGCTTTCCTCCTACTGCGAGACAGGGATGCTTACAATAAAAGTCCATTTCCACCACACACACGCACACGCAGACATACACAAACCCATAAACGCCACCAAATTGCTTACATTACAAAATATGAGTATCTATTGGTGAGGTGATGTGAGGTAATCTCAGTTACAGCCTGCGATACCAGAGGCAGGCCAACAGTAAAGCAACAATAACTGCTCTTATACAGGTGGGTCAATCATCACCAATTCATCAGGGCTTCTTTGGAGGCTCTAAGGAATACAGAGCTTCACTGCTCCTTTATATGAGGCTGTATTTTCACACTGCTGACCTCTGGCATTAAATATTCAAACAAGTGCCACGACTGAGCGAGGATACGGTTGCTCTTCGTTGGAACTGGGCTGCACTGGAACAAGCTGCGAGTGGGAGTTTGGGTTTGTTTCCTATACTTTATCAGCGAGCTCACATGGGCCCATTGTGTGCCGAGCTCACCGCATCACTACCGCCTGTGACATTTTCCATTCTCAGCCACCAGCATCTTGTTTTTCTGTACTCCGTCGCACCACTAGCAGGAAAATAAGTTAGATAAACGCAAACATGTTAGCCAAATGAGGTGCAAATTGGATTTGTTCAAGGCTTCCACAGTATTATGTGACCTACCGTAGAGTCAACATAGATCAGGAGTTCACCAAGGGGGCATTTACAGTCACATATCAGATTCTCCACCACAGAGAGATGTCCTACAGACAGCGCCTCTCACACAAACTGCTATCTATCTCTCTCTTATATATATATATATATATATATATATATATATATATATATATATATATATATATAAAACCATCTGCTCTGTCTGCTCCACTCATTTCAGCACAACACACACTAACACTCCACCACATCAGTGTCACTGCAGTGCTGAGAATGATCCACCACCAATAAAAACTGCTCTGTGGGTGTTTGAAGAACAGGGTAAACAAAGTACACAGAGAAACAGATGGACTACAGTCTGTAATTGTAGAACTATAAAGTGCACCTATATGGTCAGTGGAGCTCAAATGAACAGTGAGTGTAAATACAAAGAGATGGTTTTAATGTTATGGATGATTGATGTAACATGATAAATTAAAGTCACCATGTTGTACCTCAGTGTTTATAAAGGCTAATATCTGACAGCAGACTAAACACAGGTACTTCAAAAGGTCTCTGGGCTTGTGAATTGTGGGTAGTTGTTTAATTCACATCACTCTCATTGCCAATTTGTTAGCATTTAGCAGAGCGCTATACACTGAGGTCATTGTATAGCTGTATAACAGCCGTGTCCCTTGGGTCTAGTTCATATCAGTGAGTTAGTGCTAGCTACATCACACTGTATACATTAGGTGTCAAAGTGCTGCAGTTTATTTATGAAGGTCTAATCACGCGTACCTATATTGAGACCTAGTCTTAATGGGTTAGTGTTCTTTAAAAAGGTTTATAGCTGAAGAACAGGGCCTCCCCACTTGCCATTATTTGGCTCTCACTGCTTTAAAGGGTTCATCAAAGACATGTCGTGCTGATTTCAGAGTCCCACACTGATTTCAGATCCCTTTTTCTAATCTAATTGTGCTGCAAAATGGGATTCATCAGAGCCAATTTAGCAGAGAAAACTCGGCGAACAAGCACATGTATCCGTTTCCCTTTCATTCAGCCGTCCCTGTACATCTGCCTGGTTCACACTCTTCCACTCAAAGGGTTACTAATTAGAGCCTGAGTCCTATGATGGGAATGCTTTTTACTGCAAGAGAGAGAGGGAGAGTGTGGGAGGGAAAGAAGGAAGGAGGGAGAAGAGGGCTAAATTGGTAAGGATGAAACACACACACAAGCACTTCCTGCTTTGTGTAAGAGGGCAAGATGTGGCTTTTATGTAAGAATGGTGAGCATCTGTCCAGTGCATGTCAGAGGGAACCCGTCCTCAATGCGCTATTGATTGATGCAAAACATCACGCTACATTTAAAGCGAGAGGAAACGCACTGATCACTCACTACAGGTCAGCCAAAGGTGAGCTGTGGTCCTGATCTTCTGATACCAAGTACCAAATTACATTCACCGGTGAAAAATAAAAATAAAATAAAAAGCACACCAAGCCAAGTACAAATTAAAGGTCAAGCTGACTTATTTCACATCATGTCAAGACCACAAGCTATTATCCAGCCACGTTCTGGCAATCAGTACCAGCAGTGATGTTTACTACTGCATTTCATCACCTGAGTTCAAGCACATTAACACAGGGTGTCCTGTTTGCTTCTTTACCCAAACAATCGTGGTTAAGGTCAGTGCTAATGAATTTAATACACATTTCATTACCAGATCTTCATTAGCATGAAAGTTATTCACTGCTGTTTGGGTAAAAAAAGGGACACAGTGTATAATGTGAAAGCCTCATTTTACATTGATAACCATAACATTAGGATATTTAAATTGTAGTTTGGTTCTGTTGTAGGAAATGTATTAAGAATATTTGACTTCAGGGCTTCAGTGCATTCAAATTATGACTCTTCTGTAAGAATTTTTCACTTTTTTATAGCCTTTTCAGAAAGATTGCATGAATATTGAGACATACACAATGCAGCCCAAAACATCATCCTAAACAAAGTGAGAGGAAACGTTCAGCCAAAAGTGAGCTGTGGTCCTGATCTGCTGATACAAAGCACCGAATCACATTCACCTGTGAAAAATGTCAAAAAAAAAAAAACTATAGCAGAACAAGAACACATTAAAGGTCAAGCCGGCTTATTTCAGATCATGTCAATACCACAAGCTATTATCCAGCCACGTTCTGGCAATCAGTACCAGGAGCAGTGATGTTTACTTCTGCGTTTCATCACCCGAGTTCAAGCTCATGAAATAATGTGCCAAACCTCACTTTACGTCTATAACCACATCATTAGGCCTCTGTAATGTACAGAGGGAGCATTTTACATTAAGGGCACCCTGAGATCAAGCAGCATTTACTTTAAGCTGCGGGATCTTTGATTTGCCATGAAATTGCATGTATTTTTAAACGGCGGCTCTGCCGTTGATTAATTTGAACGGCGCGATATGTAAATATGAAAGAGAATCAAATGCAATTTCCTCTGCTATTTATCAGTCAATAATGTCGGAAGCACAGTTGGTTCATTAACTGAATATGACATGATGATGAGAAAGAAAGCTCCCACGTTTCGTGCTGCCGTGAATTGAAACAAACAGGCGATTTATTACGGGGGCAGAAATTGATTGTTTTTTGAGAGGGGCTCACTGCATCAATCCAGCGGTGATATTTTCCGAGAGAGAGAGAGAAACTGTCTCCCGCTGCTACTCCCCAGTGCTCTGTAGCGCCGCTAAGCTGCTTAATCATGATAACCCAGAGTAAATGTTTTTGCTTTTCCAGACACATTATCTACTTTACAGATGAGAAATCTGGTTTCATGGATTAAGAGCGATGCCATAACAGGAAATACTTGTGGGGCTAACCTCGCCTGATGGCTTCAAAGCTAGCCTGTTAATTCAAACTACTTCCTGAGTCCAGAAGATAAGAACCACAGAGAAGACACAGAGAGAGAGAGAGAGAGAGAGAGAGAGAGAGAGAGAGAGAGAGAGAGAGAGAGAGAGAGAGAGAGAGAGAGAGAGAGAGAGAGAAAGAGAGAGAGAGAGAGAGAAACATTAAATGATCCTGGTGAAAAAGTATTGCTTCCTGTGAGAGTATCTATCTTGTGGTTTTCAAAGCCACCAGTTAAAGGTAGAAGAAGCTGAACATCTGTCTTCCGGACATATAGAGAACTCCCACTAAAACCTCAGTACTCTGCCCTAAGAAGGAATACACAGAGTAAACATTCAATAATGAATCATTCACTAATGCATCAAGTATTTATACCTTTTTTTATTTATTTATCTATTTTTTACAAAATTAGGCAACCCTGAGAATATGACTAAGAGCAATTTATTTGCATTTAATGCATATTTAAATTTTTTCTATGTATTTATTTATTTATTTTAATTTTTG
This sequence comes from Crenuchus spilurus, assembly GCA_036984385.1. Taxonomy (NCBI): domain Eukaryota; kingdom Metazoa; phylum Chordata; class Actinopteri; order Characiformes; family Crenuchidae; genus Crenuchus; species Crenuchus spilurus. The sequence continues at coordinate 12,195 of BRDA01063747.1, forward strand.
CCAATTTTTATCCCTTTCCCAAAGTAGTAATAGTAGCCAATTAACCCATCCCATCCGCTAGGGGGCTCTCCCCATCACTTTGCTTTGTCCCCGACTCTAGGAGGGTGAAGACAAGCACAGGCCTCCTCCGTTGCGTGTGATGCCAGCCACCACCTCTTTTTGAACTACCGCTGATACACCGACACTGGGGAGACAACGTGCTCAGAGGAAAGTGCAGGATTCCCAGCTAGAAGCCTGAGCCAGCTGACACTGCAATGTGTGAGTGATAGGAAGAGTGAGAGTGCCATCTACCTGCACAGAGAGAGCACGGCCAGTTTTTGCTCTCTTGGGCCCCGGCTGTTGATGGCAAACAGTATGACTGAGATTCGAACATATTTTACATATTGGAGGCAGCCGTGGCCTGGTGGTTAGCGACCAGTCTTGGGGGTCGCTGATTCGATCCCTTGGCAGGACGTGACTGAAGTGCCCATGGGCAAGACACCTAACCCCCAACTGCTCCCTGGCTGCTGTGGATAGGTTCTGCGCACTAAAACTACCCCATAGTGTTCACTAGTGTATGTGTGTGTTTGACTGAGTTAGATTCCTCTGTATGCAAGTACACTGATTAATGTGTCACTTTCATGCACACTCTGATGCCTTGTGACTAAAAGTCTCACTAGAAGAACCTGATGTGATGGTTTTCCTTGTAAAAACAGGTGGATAAAACCACCATGTACACAGATCAAGGTTTGATTCCAGACGTATCTGTCTGCCATATTAAGCTGCTCTGGATGAGAAAATCTGCTAAAACAGATGTACTGAGAAGGGGAGGGTAGAGATTTAGCACCTAAAAAAACTCTTTCCCCACCTCGTACTGCATCCCCTTAAGTACAAAAGGAAGATAATTGTGCACCATATGTCCTCATGTTCATCTAGTCAACTTCTTAAACGGATTTTTTAAAACTACTCGACTTTCTGTGGTAAAGATTTTGAATACATTTAACAACTTGTTTACTTCAGAGCTTCACTGCATTTAATGAGGCTATTTAGTTCAAATGATGGCTCTCATGATGGATCATGTAATGTAATGTAATGTAAATGTAAATGGATCACTCAAAGAAATACTCCAATCAGCCATAACATTAACACCACCTCCTTGTATCTACACTTATTCAGCTCTACTGACCATATCAGTGCACTTTCACAGACTGTAGTCCATCTGTTTCTCTGTACTTTGTTCACGGTGTTCTTCAGTGATCAGGACCCCCACAGAGTAGGTGGATCATTCTCAGCACTGCAGTGGCACTGATGTGGTGGTGGTGTGTTAGTGTGTATAAGAGTGGATCAGACACAGCAGAGCTGCTGAAGTTTTTACACACCTTGGTGTCACTGCTGGAGTGAAAATAGTGCACCAACCAGCCAACAGTGTCACCAGTGAAGGACTAGAGGACCAACACAAACTGTGCTGAGCTTCTGTCTCTGACTTTACATCTACAAGGTGGACCAACAAGGTAGATGTGTCTAATACAGTAGACAAAGTGTTTAACATCTCCAGCAGCTCTGCTGTTGCTGATCCACTTAGCACATACTAACACACCACCGCCACGTGAGTGTCACTGCAGTGCTGAGAATGATCCACCTGCTCTGTGGGGGTTTTGCCTATTGAGGAACAGGGTGAACAACATATACAGAGAAACAGACTAAAGGTCATTTATATGGTCAGTGGTGCTAAAATGGGTGTAAATACAAGCTATGTGTACCTAATGAAGTGGCTATTGAGTGTATATTAGCATTTAACAAAGGCTGATTTGAGAACATGATGAGTAAAGGTCAAAACATACTTATTCCTTTAACTACTGGCGCAGTAAGGCCTGTATATTCATTGTGTTTAGTGATGCTCTACCACAGAAACCACTTCAGATTGGTCATTTAAGTCCTGACACTGCAATAAGACCTGAAGCTTTAAATAAATCCGCAAGACACAACAAATCTGTCAAATATTCTCTCTGGATAAAACCTGCCTGTAAAAGCTTTTTTCACTGAAACGCTGCTAATTAGTAACGGAGATCTAAGAATCTTAAGCTTTTTGAGCTGCTGTTCTTTTGTGCGCTGGAACTCCTTTGTCAATACATTTGTGTTCTCCACTTGAATCTGCTCCATTTCAAACGAATGGGATTTCGCTGCTTTCTGTTTGAAAAAGGGAGTAAAAAATGAGAGAAGAAAAAAAGAAACCTCTCTGCAAATGATCTCAGGGCAGAAATACCCCTACATCACATCCTGCATGCATGTATACCCACCAGCTGTGTGGCTTCATATTCCTATTCAGAGCATCACAGAGCCCGCAGCCTTCATCCAGCTCTGCTCTCATTAACGGAGCTGTTTGAATATTCATGTCGCGGAGATTTAGAAACACTGGAGCCAGCCGCAGCACCCAAAACTGCAGGGAATTCAGCACTTACCATTAACAGGCCTAATAGCGGCACCACGCCTCCACGATTGTTATGGGTAATTGTAAAGCGCTCATTAGGATTTCCATGTGGAAAGTGGGGGAACTATTCATTTATTAATAGAGTCGTTTAATGTCTGTATAGCAAATGTGCACAGTCATGGTTTTCAGATCTGTGTACATAGAAGGTCACTGATTGAAAATAACTCACAAAATAATGCAATGTAACGTGGACCATAATACCACAATGTCATAATCATAATTACATTATATAATGTAAGTAAAAAGTGCTTTTCCTGAAGGAAACACAGATTGGATGTGCAGCTAAAGTGGACCCCACTCCCTGGCAGTTGCTAGGCTGTTGCAATGTCATCAATAATGTGCAAGTGGTTTTGCTAGGTGGTTGCCACAGTGTTGCTAGGTGGACGCTATAATCTTGATGTGTGGTTGCTATGGTATTCCAGGTAGTTGTTATGGTGTTGTTAAGTTACTGCTATAGTGCTGCTAGGAAGTTGCTACAGTGTTGCTAAGTGGTTGCTATTGCGTTACTGTCCACTGTCCTTTGGTGTCTTGAAATGCACTTGCAAACTAAATTATAATACTACTACTACTACTAATAATAATAATAAGGGGTTGCTAGGTGGTTGTTGGGGTGTTGCTACATGGATGTTAGGTGGTTAATATTGTTTGTTGTCAGGTGGTTGCTAAGTGGTTTTCAAGGCTTTGATAAGTGGTCACAAGCTGGTTGCTATGGTGTTGCTAAGTGTTTGCTATGGTATTGCTAGGTGTTTGCTATGGTGTTGCTAAGTGGTTCCTATTGTGCTGCTAATTGGTTCCTATTGTGGTGCTAAGTGGTTGCTATTGTGTTGTTATTATGTTACTAATTGGTTGCTATACTTTGTCTAAGAGGTTGCTATGTGCTATGGTTTGGCTAAGAAGTCTCTAAATTGTTAGATGGTGAGCTGGTTGCTATGGAGTGGGCACAAAATGATTGTTATGGCATTTCAGACAGTCTCCATGGTGTTGCTTAGTGATTGCAAGGACGTTGCTAGGTGGTTGCTAGGCAGTTGCTATGGTATTCCAGCTGGCTGCTATGATGTCTCAGGTAATTGCTCAGCTGTTGTGAGTGGTGGCTGTGGTACCTCATGTGGTTGTTTGGGTGTTACAGCGTATTTGTTTCATTGTTACAGCTGAAGGATGCCAAAACTTTGACACACATTTCATTTCTATGGGAGAAAAATCAGCAAAAATCTGTTGCTACTGATGATAACTGTGAATATGAACAATAGGTGTATTAAGCCTACAACGCACAATCTGAACAACAATCCAGAGTTGGGATGGTGCTGATATCCCAAAAACCACGGAATGAGATAGACAACAAAAATCCAGCAGATAAATAATATTAGGAAATAATATTAGGAAGAATTACATCAATCAGATAAGAATATATAGTTGTTTTGCAATGCACAACCATAATGTTACATAATATGTACAACAGTCTTGATCATTATTTCATTTTACTAATGCATAACGAACACATGCCAAATATTTACTGTATTTCTGAAGAGTTTGTGCTAAAATGCTTGGCCTCAACATACTGGCATCGCTGTAAGAACCCAACAACAAGCAGCGGGTTTCAGTTTTCTCCTTTATGCTCTAAATCACCTCTTCTCAACAGCCTGATGGAGAAATGTGTTCTTCCTGCCTGATGACTCACATCTTCCAGCAATCCACAGATAATGACCGCGTCACTGCGCAGTCCACAACGTCAACGTGTTATGTCACCAGCTCACAGCCCTGCTGCTGTACAGGCACCATAATTCACATCTGCAGCTCAATGATGCTGAGGACACCTGACAACTTTCTCTCAGGCCCTGTGTGCTTTATTTTCAGGGTAATATCATATTTAGAGTTATTTTCTGATGTAAAAAATGTAATAATAATAATAATAATAATATGTAAACAGCAACAAAGCAAGCATGATATGAAGATTTCTGTGAAAAAAATCAAATCAAAGTTAATCATTTCCACATGATGGAATGATTGAGGTATAAACAGATTTATTTACTTTGGTTTGATGTGAAATGCCCCCTTCTAGAGAAGCTTAACACCTTCACAGTGGTGCTGATAGGAACCAGATGTCTGAAGCATGTAATTACATACTTACAGTCACATTTCTACAGCGTAAAAGCTCTTTGACATTAGAGAGTCACCTCAACCAACAACCAATGCTCAGCATCCACCTGCAGCCGGTCCACACCAGAACTTTCAGCACACATTAGCTATTAGACAGACAGGTGAGCCGAGAATGAGCCAGTTTATAAAGATGGAGATGATTTAGAGTGGGCAGGACATCAGGGTCCTATACTTTTAGAGGAAATGAACAGGGAGCTTTTTCTGAGGATCCTTCAGTCTCATCAGAAAGATGGAGACATTTATACAGGACAGTGTCCCCATCACTGCACTGGGGCATATGTACAGAACAAAGGAATAGCACCTCCTGTTGTCCACCAGCACCACTTCCAGTAGACATACAAGAGTTTCTTTGCAAGTCTCCCATCCAAGTACCGACCAGACCCAGATCTGCTCATTTTCAGTAGATTTACATGTTATGTTGTACAGGTACTGTGGCATTGTACTTTTTTATAGAGACTTCTCAAGTTATAGGGACAGACATTAAGGAACTGGCCTTATGACCAGAAGGTTGCTGGTTTGATCCCCTGAGGTGACAGGGCATGACTGATGTGCTCTTGATAAAGGCACCTAACCCCCAACTGCCCCCTGGGTGCTGCTGTGGATAGAGGCTGCCCACCACTTTGGGCAAGTCAGTGACCCCTAGTGTGTGTGTGTGTGTGTGTGTGTGTTTCACTGCATGGATGCATTAAATGCTGAGGTCAAATTCATCTGTGTGCAAGCCCATTGGTCAATGTGTCACTTTCACTTTAATCAACGCGAACACACATACAGCAACAGGCTGAACTACTAAATCTGAACCACAAACACAGCCATGGATACAAAAACAAAACATTAAATGCATCTGAAGTAAATTTAGCAGAAGAATGTACTAACAACAACATGTTTGTGTGATAAACGGGAAAAATAAAAAAGAGGTAATAAAACAGAAACCAACATAATCAATAAGAAAACTCCCTTTGGCACCGCAGTATTCATATTATTTATACTTTGTATTCCTGCTGTTTATTTGAGGTTACAAAACAAAGTACAGTATTTTTTGTATTTTTCCACTTACCCAGATCTTCCACTTAACACATGCTCAATGTTCTACTTTTGCTTCTTTAGTTTAGAACTGGAGCAGCACTTTGATAACAAACACTAGAATTCAGTAGTCATCTAAATAGCCTTATTGTAAATATAATTACAATTATTATATAATTATCATTACATATACAAGACACATGTGGGCTCGCTGATAGTTCTGTGCAGGAAATAAAACAAACTCATCATCACTAACACAATCCTTTTCTCCACTAACACAAAACCTCTGTATTTAAGCCATCTGTGCAGCAAAACACACACACACACATTCTAGCGTTCACACTAGTTGTTCACACTAGTTGGCAGTGAGCACACAACCAAATCGGTGGGCAGCCCCTATCCATGGCACTCAAGGAGCAGTTGGGGGTTAGGTGCTTTGCTCAAGAGCACTTCAGTCATGTCCTGACAGGAGATCAAACCAACGACCTTATGGTCAAAAAACCAGGTCACTAACCACCAGGCCACGGTTACCCCCCAATCTGTCTTTGTTTACACCTCTGTGACTGAATTACATAGAAATATTAGTTTTTTAAAAAGAAGCAGCTTTATTCTAAGAAAAATAGATACATATTTATGCCAATATCAGAGATAGAAATGATGCTAATAGCTGTGTATTTTATTCTGGAGTTATGACATCCGCACTAGAACTGCATCAAGAATGGAAAGTATCCACCAACTTTGGCAATCAGTTCTAAAGTTCTGATATAAAATATCTGCTGGTTCCACAGTTCAAAGAGACAGCTACTCGTCTTCAAATCAAATCAAATCAAATTTATTTATAAAGCGCTTTTTACAACTGATGTCACAAAGCAGCTTTACAGGGTTAGTAATAACAAACATCAAATCATTAATCCCTAATCCCCAGTGAGCAAGCCAACGGCGAGAGTGGCAAGGAAAAACTTCATCAGAGCTGGAGGAAGAAACCTTGGGAGGAACCAGACCAGTCTTCATGGATAATTCTAAAATGCAATATAACATCAGCTGAAACATTATCTCTTAGGTTTCATAAAACAAACACATTTCAAAAGACAGCAACACGTCCCTAAACTTATGACAAACAAGGCATATACAAGAAGGTACAGGAGTTGTCTGTGTGTAAGTACAGCTGCGTTGGTGCTCTCTCTCTGCTCCTGTGCCTCAGGGGCCGTGCGATGGGGCCCCTGCCAGGTGTGTGTAGGGTTATAGCCAAAAACAGAGTCTGATTAGAAAGCAATATACAAATAAATCACAGACGGCCTGTTAACATCAGAGTCGAGGGGAAAGCAACAGCAAAACAATATAACTCAGGGTTAAGACATTTCACGTTCCACTGAGCATGCTCACGTCCCATGGGGAACAAGATGTTTGTTACACAGCTATACTTCCCTCATTACTTACACACTGGGTTTTATATGAGGCAAGAGAGAGAGCTAGTGCACAAAGCTAATAAAACAAAAAGCCAGCAGTTTTGAGAGAGATCCAGGAGAAGAGAATCACCGTCTGTTTCCACAAGCTCGGCCAAAGTCAAATTTCCAGGCACAGATGCACTTTTTTCTGTCAGGGCTGGACCGATACATCAGCTGGCTGATACTGATATTGATATTCTTTCACCCATACTATCCAAATCAAACAGAAACATCATCTTTCAGTGAAAATTATTTAGATTATTTAACTTTAGAACTTGAGCCAGGAGACTAACAATGGCAACAAATTCAATAGTTACCTAAAATAATCTAGTTGTTTCTGTAAAAAAACACCAAAACATCTCCAGCTCATAAATAAGATCACACAGTCTTGCTAATGTGGCTTAGGACAGAATATGCAGTATCTGCATTACTGTGTACAGGATCAGTTCTTCAAGTTCATGACCTAGAAGTATTGGGACACCTACCATTCATTGTTTCTTCTGAAATCAAGGCTTTAAAAAAGGCTGCTTTGGTTGGAGTAACTGTCTCTATTTTTAAGGAAAGACTTCCTGCTAGATTCTGGCATTCAGCCACAAGAGTGTTCAGAATGTTGTATGATCACTAACACCACCTCATCCCAAAAGTGTAGCAGTTCCACAATGCTGGGGGGCTTTATAAACCTCTAGCACACACCTGGCATTAGACATGGTGTCAACAGGT
>BRDA01063753.1:0-14415 GCA_036984385.1 Crenuchus spilurus
TCTCTCTCTCTCTCTCTCTCTCTCTCTCTCTCTCTCTCTCTCACACACACACACACACACACACACACACACACACACACACACACTCGTGCCCACACTCACAGTTATAGTATACGACTGAAAGCCGTGGATTCAGAGCCAGATTCCAGAGGAAATGCTTGTATAAGTGGCTATGAAACTGGATAAGAAAACATTTAATGACTCAAGTCTTTTAGAGGTCAGTCTGGTCAGATAATGACTGCGGTAGAATATAACATATCTGGGATCTTGTAGGAATTCCATGAAAGTGGGTTGATGTTCATAAGGCGACGTGACCCCTACATAATCATTTACAAAATACTTATTCTAATAGGCTTTGTCTGTCATAAAGGATACATTTGCCAGTTTTGACAAAAGTAGCCTGTATGGCAGATGACATTGTTGGAAAATATGCATGTTTATGCCAGGTGTCATAACAAGTTTATGTATGAATTGTGTAGTCTTGTGCACAGTACCCAACAGTAAAGTCTTCGTCAGTCTATTCACACAACACACCCTCTTTTAACAACACGAAGTCTTCAGGAAGAACACCACATTCCAGTTTGAAAAACATACACACACACCCACTTCCACTCCACTCAGGAAGAGTGTTAGTATAAGCTGGTGGATGACATCATGATGTGGAAAGTCTGGATATCCCCCCCCCGTCTCACCTTCAGACACATCTGAGTCAACATGACTTCCCTAGTGGTGAGAAAAACCACAAGACCTGCTGTTCGATCCAGCTGTATTTTCACATTTAGTCTATATGTAGACTGACTAGTGTAGAAGTGATGATGCAAGACAGAGTCAGACCCAAGTGTGAAAGTTCTTCATGCAAGATGACCAAGTCAAGCTTACCTGTGCCAGAGCCAGGCTTGTAGACATTAGAATGAATCAGTCCTAACTCGTGGTGGACAGGATGGCTGAACATATGTTTGGAGATGCATGATGATGTTGGAATCATTTCAAATTGGATTGAGATCTGAGGAATTTGGAGGCCATTGTCAGTAGGTACTTACCACAGCTGACTGGGAGCAACTCACAAGCCCTGTCATTTCAGACACAATCCAAACCAGTAATCTGAACGTTTGGTTCTTGTCAAAGTCTCAGGTTTTCACACTTGCCCATTTCTCTTACATGCAACACATCAACTGAATGTTCTCTTACCATCTAACAGACTTAAGACCTTCACATGCTCTATTGTTGCATGATGATTCAGATGATGTATGCAAAAAAATGTATCTTCACTAGGCTTGGGCGGTATAACGGTAATTTGTTATACCGCGGTATTTTAATATGGTGACGTATCTAAAAATTATGACGGTATTAATCACGTGAGGTAACGCAGCAAATTTGAAAAAGACGTCTATTAAAACCTGGACTTAAACGTGCTTCACACTCAGCAAAACACAGCGCCAGCTTCACAGAAACACACACACACACACACTTGACACTTTATTTCAAAACTAAACAAGTGATTGGTAAAGTTATTGTTACGTGTGTCAGGGTAGCGAGGCTGCTTCCACTTTCCCCACATGGTTATCTCCCTTCGAGCTGCAGATTGGCTGTTCCCCTTTTACGTGGCATCCAATGGCTGTGTGCACTTTGGACTAATAGGGCGTGGCTTTGGTTTGGCCGTGCAGCAGAGAGAGTGCAAGGAGGTCAGAGTTGCCAGGTTTGCTGGTTTCACGCTATATTTGGCTTCTTTGAAAATCCTGTCCAGCTTGCGTTTTTTGGGCTACTTTAAAAAATTACTGCGGCCGCCAAAAAACAACAGAAAAGTGGGTGTTGCCTAGGATATTACTTCAACACGGCGGGCAAATGCGTATAAGTCGACCCTAAGGAAGTTTGAACACAACAAGAGAGAGAGAGAGAGAGAGAGAGAGAGAGAGAGAGAGAGAGAGAGAGAGAGAGAGAAAACAGTCACTAGCTAATATGCCAGGTAAATGGGGAAATACAGGAGGTGCTGTTGCAAGGACTGGGAAAAAGAAAACAAGTTTGATGGACTGATAATAAATCCTTTATAAACAAAATACTAAGTGGTACACATAGCTGTTTTGTCATTTGCTTCAAACATGTGACAGACATTATGGGCTAGTTTATGCTTCTGAAGGGTGGGTTTTAGACTGACTTTGGGCTGTATTTTGTTATTGTTAGACCTGGCAACCCTGGAGGAGGCGAAGAGCAACATGGAAAGGACAGACACGCACACAGAGCACCAGCAGGTGCACGCGCGTTTGTTTAGCTCTCTCTCCTCCACGCCACTACCAGAGACACTCTTGTTTTGCCACACTACTGAGTAGACTCTGTTTGAGACACTACACAGGCTGGTAACGTTGCAACACAATGACTGTGAAACAGTCTGCTTGAGAAAGGCTCTTAGCTTAGCCAGGCTAAGGACTGGGGGCGAAGGGGGCACTCAGCTGCAGCAGCCGCCACCGATAATACCTCATACCGCGGTATTTTCTCAAGCTCATACCACGGTATGAAAAACACTAATACCGCCCAACCCTAATCTTCACATAAATATTCATGATACCAGTAATTACCTCCAACTTACAAGCTCATTGTAGCCAGACGTAGAATCTAGAAATGCCTCCAGCTGGAAGTCTGTAGAGTTCTGGCTGTAGATTTTTAGGCTGTTTTAGTCTCAGTTTGAGACTCTACTGCTGCCCTTTAAGTAAACTGTCAAATGTGGACATTGGATATGAAATCAGAGTGTATATCTCAGGCTCTGGGTTTGGGCTGACTGAGGCAATTGCTGGTTATTCCAGAGCATGGCATTCTCAGAAACCTCAGTAAAGCAAAATGCAGTGCCACATCCATGTGAGAATATTGTGGAAAAGGTCATTTTTGTTGAGAATTTTTGTTACAATGTTCTAATTTTTGTAGGTGCACTAGTAGTTATTTAGCAGCCTTTACAAACACATAACTGTATATGTTATGTATATATACATACTGTATAACTGGATGTGATATCAAATGCATAAGACTGGATATCTCATCAGTCTCATATGAAATAAATCGAGACTTTTAATGGATCATTGGCTTTTGGTCATTTTATCAAGAATAAGGATCATATATGCACTTTGAAGTCAATATGCATATGTATAGTTTGTCAGATAACTCATTCATTAGTAGAAAGGGATGGCAATGGGACCACCACCATATATTACTTGAATGTTGTTTTAAAACAGCATTGGTACTTAAATGGTGGTTAGTATGTGTTGCAAAGGTACTGAATGTTTTTTGAAGTGAAGACTTTTTAAGCACTGTGTGCTCACCACTTTAGACATATCTTGTTGGTGAACATTGCTAATTAATATAGGGTTCATATATTTCCATGCACAATGGATTGGAAAGCTTTGGAAAGCTTACTGAGCATTTGTGTGTGTACTGTTGGAGTTAAACACATGCAGCCTGAAATGTGGCAGCTGGTGAAAAATATTCTAGGTGTAGCTGTTTGAGCCATATTCAGTCACTTTCCACAATCATCCCAATATTATTTAACAGAAACAGCAAGATACCAGAGCTCTGTGAAAAAGTCAGTAACTATTTAATTGGCATTAAAAATCAGCAGACTAATAGTTAATGAAAATTGTCATTAGTTTGCATGTAAATGTGGAAAGGTAGAAAGTACAGTATGTATCATTAGATTACCAACTGAGTCTGGTTCAGAAACATGCAATAAAATGAGCAAAAACACTATTAAGACTAAATATTAGGCATTTCTAGAGTCATGTATTACATGTCAATAACATCAGACGCTCCTGAAACCACTGAATGACTCTGCTGTTATGATAAATGAAGCGTCATTCAGGCAACAGATTCAAGGATGCTGATTGGCTAAATTTCTGTTGCTATGCAAGTATCTTGTGTCAACAAGTCAGTGATTGGTTGTTGCTTCTCTGACTGGCTGATATTTCTGTCGCCTCAGAAGAGAGAGAATGAACCAGGAAGTTATTTTCCCCCAATATATTTTATATATTACACATTATTGTACATGTTTAGCACATGCATACATAAAATACTTAGGTATTGATTCTTTTTAAAATGTTTATTGTAAAAATGAAAATAAAAAAAATCCACCATGGAAGGCGGTTCTCTAGCACCCTCTATTGGACTGCCACTACTGGTATGTTAATCTTGCTTTCAGTTTTTGGTTTATAGGTCTCTCCCCATTCAAAGAAAAGGGGCCTGGTTTTGTATGACTAAAATAACTACCTTACACAGTAAATCTGCCAGTGTTAAATCAACACTATTAGAGTTAAATTAACACTGATGGTGTCAAAATTTAACACTCTCAGTGTTAATTTAACTCTAATAGTGTTGATTTAACACTGGCAGATTTACTGTGTACATTGCAAATATGACTGCAGACATCCCTATAAAGACTTTTTATTAGTCATTGTCTAGCTCATGGATCTTCAGATGTGGTTCTAGAGGGCTGGTGTCCCCCACTGTTTGGTGAGTTCCCTGCTCAGCACACCTGGTTCAGTTCAGCTGTTGGTTTAGTAGGCGTGTCTAAGCAGATCACCAAACTGTGTTGGGAATTAGCCCTCCAGGACCAGATTTGACAAACCCTGATCTTCATCAGTGACCAGTTTCTAACCACAAGACCACAGTTAGCTGGATAATGTTGGCTCATACCAGCACCACACACTACCACAGTACTGGAATACAAGCAACACAGCCATGATGAGAATAGTTTACAGTTGTCAGTAGAATTTCTGTATTGACCCAATGTCAGCAGCAAATTCTGGATTGGATATTAAAGGGAGTTCAGTCCAGTCCAGTAACAAATCTAGTCAGAAGTAGCACACACTCATATTGAATTTGTTCATGTGGGGTAATAGAGTGTTTGAGTGGTTTGAGCATAATAGCCTAGCCTACTTATAGGTGGTCATCATAAGTGAAGTGCTAATATTACAAATAGCTAATTTAAAAGCTCAACCAGTACTCAAGGTTTCAGTATCAATATTGCAAAGGAAAAAGTGGTATTCTACTGTCTCTACAAACCCAATAATGTGTTTTCTGCTGGTCCAATGATGGCCCATTTCTATTGACGAATAAGGCAGAGGCTAAACCTGTAAAGCACTATAATCTGTAAAAGATTTCTGATAACATGACCAGTGAGTGTTCTTACAAGGTGTAGGTTTTTATGATAACCTTGCAAGTGTGCAATTTAGCCAAGGCGACATTAGCACCTGCAAGCTGTCTCTATCTGTTACAGCCAAGTCTCTGCTCTCTGATCATCTACTACAGTCCATAGAAAAAACAAATGAAAAATGAGCCAAACCATCAGTCACAGCATGATGCTGGTCACCGCAGAGCATTGAACAGAGTCCAAAACGTCCCCTCTGTTGGATGGAGGATGGTTGTGATACATCACAGTGTGTTCCAGCAACAGCAAACAGAAAAGTTTAATAGCAGTGTCGGTGCACTCTGAGGGTATATGCACTATTAAGACACATGGAATCTATTGCATTACAACACAGCAGTTAATCACAGTGCGGCTGGGTGGGAGTAGACTCCAACTATTTTGATATGCTAATAGCTTCCTGTATTCCTGCGGTCTGAAATCTAGCCAAGCCACAGAACTGAGACAGAGAATACTTTGTGTGTGTGTATGTGTGTGTGTGTGTTCATCTTTGTATGTGCACAGTGTTGTACTCGTGTACTGTTGAGTGTTCATTCAGTCATGCTTAACATTTGACATGAAAACGTCAGTTCTCATTGCGTTTTAGTGGTAAATAATAACCATCATTGCTGACGCTGCACGAGGTCATATTATGAGCCATAGATTCTGTGGTCCAATACTGTCACTGTTTTTGAGACCAGTGCTATTGATCTGTGTGTATGTGCTGGGTGGGAGTGCTTGCTAACCCCATTCCATAGCATTGAGTTGTCAATTTCCAGTAGCCTGTGGTACTGTTGTAGTGGCATGTGCTACATCCCAGTCCAAGGATATCAACACATTCAGTCTACACATATTTCCTTCAACTATTTAAGTCCCAGATATGGATGTGTTAATACAGTTCATTTATTTTCATACTTTAATTTGTTATTATTTGAAGTTCACAATAAAAATCATATGTACACAGTTTTCTACTTCCCTTGTATGTAAGCACACATACTTTGTTACTATACTTAAGTATAAATTTTGGTTATCTATACTTTACTGGAGTAATTATTTTCAGACGACTTTTTACTTCTACTTACTTACATTTTCATGCAGTTATCGGTACTTTCTACTCCTTACATTTTAAAAACAGCCTCGTTATTTCTACGTATTTCATTTCAGTTTGTCATTCAAAAAAACTCCTATCCAGATAAACTGGCCATCCAGAAAGAGTGAATGTGATTGTGGTTGGATGATACGTATAAACATATACCATTCTGATACCCTATTGGTTAGCGATCCATCACACCTGCACATCATGTGTCTCGTCACTCTCCAGTAAGCTCAGTACTACTACTAAAGCTCAGTACTACTACTAATGATCCACTAATATATTTGAAATTACTAAAATATTTTCATTTTCAAGGTGCATATATAATCAACATTACCATTTTAATATAACATTATAGTCATTACAGCTTTTAGACAAAATGTATTTTGGGGGTGGGGGGCTGGGGTAGTGCACTCTATGCTCCTGTGGCACAGCCTAAGTTTTGGCATTTGTTTTCCTTACATAATTTTTACTTTTATACTTTAAGTAGTTTTAAAACCAGTACTTTTGTACTTTTACTTGAGTAAAAAGCTTAAGTTGATACTTCAGCTTCTATAAAAGTCTTTTTAAACCCTAGTGTCTATACTTTTACCTGAGTAATGAATGTGAATACTCGACACCTTTGGTTAATACAGTAAACAACTGGACTTCTCTTGTATTTACAGCTTAACTGGAGAACAAGAATGTGTGTTTGTTTAATTTAGAACTTAGTCAATTGAGAACCATCTAGTTCTTCATATATATCAAAATACATCAAATTCTCTCAACCTGCTCAAATCACATCCAGATCTCAGGTTTCACAGCCTAGTCAATATGTTTCAGGACACAGTGTGTGTGAGAAGGCTTAACTGATGAGCAGTCGGAGGGATCCAGAATAAAATGTGATTTTTATTGGACAGAACTACAAACAAACAAACTGTGGTTGTTATGCAAAACAAAACATGGACTTCACTTTGACCTGGATGACTGTGACAGATGCTATGACCACATACACACAGATAACATGAAGAGCACAGAATGACTGACAGAACTGAGAAACACAAGGAGGCTTTTAAAGAGCACATGGTGAGGGAGGGAGATACGCAAGGGCTGCGTACTTGAACGAGACAGATGCAAACACTCAGACATAACAAGACATGACTGGGTGTATGAACTAGAGGTAGTCATGACGTGAAGGACAGATACATGACAGACAGACAAAGCAGGGGGCGTTTTTAGCAAAACCTCCAATTCTATTAGTCTTTGACTCTGTATGGGACGAACCAGCACCTGTAATATGAAAATATGAAAATGTCATAATAATGTTAATATTTAATGGGGTTCAAGAATTTAAAAAAGTAAACAACTGTACACTGTTTCAGTATTCAGTGTTTTTTTTTTCAAATTTTACACAAAAATGTAGCTGTTCCATTGTAACTACAGTACTGCCATTTCCACCACAAGCAACATTGAAAAAATATGATAAATGTGTCATTTCCAGTAATGTCAACGTTCTATCAAATTATGCCAAAAATATGTAGATCTTACTTGATTTTTTTCTTCTAGAGTGCGTAATGAGGTTGTTGAAATGACAGAATGTAGTGGAAGCAATACAGATACATCTGCTTTTTAAACCTTATTGGTCCACATAAGTACCTTAATTGGGCCAGAATTCTCTGCTCTCTGGGCTGAAGAATTATTCATCAATAAATAAAAGTTGGCAGTCATGCAGTTTGGTGAAGCATTAGAATAGGATTGTAAATAGCATTGAGTACAGCAGTTATAAAAGTCAGTGTATGGAATAAATAGGTTTATATAACAGCGAATAAGTTCAAACAACCATGAAGTGCAGCTACAGCATAGCAGTGCAGTGTGTATAGGATAGAAATTCTGAGGTTCTGATGCTCTAATTGTTTCTGGAAAAGCTGAAACAAGACATTGGCTTTGGGGTATTGTTTACTATGCTATACTGTACTATACTATACTATATATGCAGTATTTGAAGTAATTTCAAACGTACATTTTGAGTTTTATGTACAATCATGGTGGCTTTTTTGTTGTAGTTTTCTCTGAATTTTGAAGAATTTGAATTATATTTCTATAAAAACTTATTGTACAACTTTGTTATATAACTTTTTAAAGATACAATTTTAAATACATTTTACAGTTTTACTACATGTTGAATCAAGTTTAAGTCACTTTAATACATCAATGTATATAAAATCTAAAGAACAAATCCTCATTACAGTCTTTTGTTGTGTGTTGTAGGCAGGCAGGATGAATGTGGAGAGTCTGAGTAAGGCAGAGCTGCTGATGCTGCTCAGCATCCTGGAAGGAGAACTGGAGGCCCAGGACCTCGTCATACACACACTCAGGGTAAGAAACATATACATACACAGGAGAGATAAGAAGTACTGTTCAACGTACATTCTTCCACATTATGAACAAGTACATTCACATAGACAGGCTCGTGTACATTTAGAGAAGCTCTAAGCTGGACTTTAGCTACTAAAGACAAAATCTTCAGAAGAGATTTTTCAACCTGTATTCCACATTTGTGTTGTACCACAGACAGTATTTACAGAGGGTTTTAACAAAAAACCTGGTGACCTGTCTTGGACAGGATTTTTTGTGTGTATGTAAGAAAGGGTCGTGGCCTGTAGGACTGCATGAATGTTGCACGTTTCTGAGAAAAAGCCAAAAATATTTTTTAAATTGTCAGAACATGGTCACATTTCAGTGGTGTTTTCTAAATTTTCTGAAATATTCATTATTATTTACTGAAAAGCTTTTCACTGACGGTCTGTAAAACTTAGCACTTTCATATTTTGGTGAAATAGTCAGTGAAGATAAGATAAATCTTGATAAGATTAAAATAATTTTACTGTATAATTGATTATTTAGTAAAACATTTCATTTGTACATTGTCCACGTGTGTGACTATGTACTGCTCTTAAATTCAAAACATCTTTGTCAAATTTGATAAAGCAAAAATGTGATTTGAACAATCTAACATTCATTAATTGGAATAATTTCAGTATGAAATCTTTTAGCTACTGAAACGTTTCAGTTTCCACAGAAACCCCAAAAACTGTTGTTCCATGACACCATTCCAAAAACCCTTTTGTCACTTTTAGCTGTAAATGATTGTATTATTCTAAAACCTTATTTACACAATTTCCTACTTGTTGTAGTTGAAGACCTAAGATATGTTTTGCATCTTTAGCTTCTGAAGCTGTGAGGCTAATGTTGCTAACAAACACTAAAACTCAGTAGTCACCTAAGTAGCTAGTGGTTTCTGTCAAAAAATGCATCACAAGCAACTTCTATCAAAAATGCTCAAAATAACTGGGCTTTAGAAATAAGTTCTAATGCTAGTGTTTGTTAGCAATGTTAGCATCTCAGTTCCAGTTCAAATCTAAAGAAGCAAAATTTGGACTCCAAACAGCTGACACAAGTGAGAAAATGTCTGTATATGATTTGTGGTTGAACTTTTCCATTACATGGGAATGTTTGGGATCAGTTAGGCGTGTGTGTGAAGCAGGAAATCATCAGTATGGAGAACAATGCTCTGCTAATAGTTCTATTCCTGTAAAAGACGCAACACTCGACATAGCAACAGCTTCAACCGGGTTCTGTCATCAGGCTGTTCTATCAGCACTGAAGCAGGAAGCTGCTTTAAGCAGATCAGAGAAAGCTGAGGAGCTCTGGCAGGACAGCCACGACTGCATTAGCGCTGGGCTCTCATTGCTGGGAAGACACGTGCTAGAAACCCAGAACCTGATTTACAAAGCAAGCACATACTCAGCCAAGGCTGTGTAGTTAGAATAACTTAATGATATGATACATATCATGAAACAAGGGTTACAATTTAATGCATAGATATATATTGCGATACTGTAAACAGTAGTATATTGCAATATTTTTTACGTCTAATTTTAGCGATAGTTTAAAAAACATCAAGTTGAGTAAATCTGAGATCTTGTTTTCTGACTGTTAACTAAAACATAATACTAACTAGTGTTTTGAGAATGTAGTGTGGTTACAATTGTCTGAGTGTGCTCAAAATTTGACAATGAATACTCGGAACCTGTCAATTTTTGAGTATGGTATTGATTTTTCCCACAGTGCAATGCATAAAGGAAAAGGAAAAGATACTAACGTCAACACTTTAAAAAAAAAAAGGCAGACGGCAAACAAAGTTCACAGCAGTAGCTCAAGTATTTGTGTGCAAGTACGTGTTCAACCCAATTTTGTAAAGAATATATAAAATATATAAAAAGCATGGCCTGGTGGTTATGAATCTGTTCTTGTTACTGGAAGTTTGCTGGTTCGATCCCCAGGCAGGTCATTATTGAAGTGCTCTTGAGTAATGCAACGAACCCCTAACTGCTCTCTGGGTGCTGTGGATAGGGCTGCCCACCACTAAAACGATAAGTAAATAGAATGTTATTGTTAGTGTTTTAATAAGAAGTGCATTAATTGTGTAAGTTTAATAGACACACCAGTAGCTTTTAGAGTCCTAACTTGGTATAATGTAAGTTGGCATAGGATCACTTCCTGTTAGTAAAAATGTTAAGCATGTTAAGCATTTGAGCACTAACCTGCCAAAGTCCATGCTATTAAGATTAGCATGTAGCATGTAACCTACATTACAGTATTTGTGTTTATTGTGCAATTGCAGCACAGCTCTTGTTGCCTTTGGAGTGTTTAATGGCTGAAGATAGATAACAGTACTGCTAGCTAGTGGTCAGGGGTTTAATCACAACCCAAAATTACTTTGCAATATAGACCATAATTTTAAAACAAATACTGTGTTTTTGAGAATTGATACCGTATTTAAAAACATAATATTGTGATAAAATGTGTTACATCCATACAAGTGATCATTTCTTGATGAATGGCCTAATAGAAATGATCCAAAATTACTTGGATTACATCATGTATGTCACATTAATGTCAGTTAAAAATGATATTTTAGCTTCTCATATTTAAAACTACCATTTTTGATATGAGGTTTTGTTACCATAGACAATAACCCTGGTTAGTCAATCTGCATGTGACTGATTCTCACAGTTTCCATTTCATTTGATGCTTTATTGTATACACAATTGCTTACATCTGTGTAAATGACTCTACAGAGTGCTGTACACAGACAGTAGTTTAGCGCTATGGTGCACAGGCAGATTAAGCCCCCAAGGGACTCTTGCTCACCATTAGTACTTGTAAGTGATGCAGTAGGAGGGTAAAGGCAGTGATAATGACAGGGCAGGAGACTCAGAGATCAGAGCCGGGTTCATTAGGGGTTTAACCCTGCCCTGAGAAGCACCCCAAACCCCTCCTCTTGTCTGCTTCATAGTTGCCTGCTTATCAAAGCGGGAGGGCATGCTGGGATTGCGGCTTTGTATGCTCAGCAAAGGAAGACCCCCTCCGTCGTGCAGCTTTAAACAATGCCTGTTAGACCAGGAGCAGCTATAGCCTAAAGGTTAGAGAAGTGGGCTTATTACCAAAAGGTTCCATCCCCTGTACTGGCATAGAAAATGGTGGGATGTGAAAGAACAGCACTCCCTGCTGCCAAAACATCCACAGTTGCAGGACCCTTAAGCAAGGCAACTAACCTCTAACTGCTTCCTGGGTGGTGCCTTGGGTATGTGTACACTCACTGCCCTAGTGCTTGTGACCTGTGCTCACTATTGTGAATATGTGTGTGAAGTGTTTCTTCTTCTTCTTCCTTTAAAGTAGAGTAGAACTCACTGCTCATAGAGTTATATATATCATCTGCTGTAAACTACATGCTAAAACAGTACATTAGCAAAGCTATATACACTCAGTGCACTCCTCAGAATTCCAGGCTTTTTGAGAAACTGTAGGGTATCAAATTTAAGCAGTAAGAAGCACCACCCACATATGCTTCAGCTACTTTTAGATGGAGAGTCTGATATCTTTAGCATGCTAACATGGCCACACTGGCTATGTTTACAAGATTTTCACCAATCCAATTTATTCATTCCAATTAGATTAAGAGGTGTTTAAATGTAATCTGTTCAACAATATGCACACTTAAAGTAATATATCAATCTAATGAGTAAATACAGATTATGTCAGTGCTCTCTAGTAGGGGTTAAACATAACACAAAAAGAATGACAGTTTGCCACCAGTCTTTACACGCAAACTGTTAAAAGTCCACACAGTGTTTTTGAGAATCAATACAATATCTCAAAACATATACAGTATCGCAATAGTCAAGTGTTTTGATTGTTTTCTTACATCCCTACTCAGCCCTGCCATGAATCTGCACTGTGGCTTTTAGCTTTTGGCTACTTATGGTTAACCATGTGAATGCTAACAGGCTAGCTCGGTAACTAGCTTCAACTCTACAAAAAGGACAAAAATTATTTTCAAATCAAGTTTTCAATAAACAATTGATCTTATTTCAAAAACTACATAAAGTATGCATTTGAAAAATAGCAAAAATTAAATTTTGACATTTTTAATAATAGTGATTATTATTATTATTATTATTATTATTATTATTATTATTATTATTATTATTATTTTATTTATTTATTTAATAATTTTTTTTCTTTTACAATTTCAGCTTCTCAAAATAGGTGCCTGCGAAATCCACCAGGTTTCTGCAGGCTGTCACAAATATACTTAATGGTATTGTTAAAGCTCACAATAATGAGGGTTTCAGACATTTACAGTCCTACTGTTTTAGAGTCTTTCCAAGTTTATACTTTGGAAGCGGTTTAAGCAAACTGACTCCTAGCCGCTATTGCCAAATCATCTTCCATTATAATGCAAATACACAGAGAACATTCTCACAGGTTCTGATTGGGAATGTAATCAGATACAGACGTTTACATGGCTGTTATTCTTCGATTTCACTGATAATTTACAGGATTACCCACCTTGTTCGATCAGATAGAAATTATAATCAATGGGACTATTCTATTCCAATTGAAGCATATACACTGGTATATTATTTTACGATTGAGCTATCATATTACTAATGGATTAGGCTGCATGTAAACATAGCTGCGGTCATGATTCTGCGAGATGCAGTCTGGCTTGAACTGGTTTTGTACGGGTTTTTACTGGGAGTTTTGTTGTTTCAGCTAAGCGAACAGTTGAGATGAGGTAAAATGACCATTCCAGAGCAAGAGATATCCGTGAGACTGAAGAAGACAAGTGAAGTCCATAGTATCTCCTCCTTAAAAGTAATCTGAGAGTTTTGCTTAAAGCAGTTAGTAATAAAGTAAGACAGACATCATTGCTGACAGGTTAAGGGAAATACCTTATATTTCAAGCATGGCCAGTTCTGGTACAACAGTTTGAGTCATCTGATTTTGTTGGTTGTCCTGTTAATTATGGAAGATCAAGAGAAATAACACAGAGATACAGCCATTGTGTACTGCTGTGTTTTCTGAATGACTGTTTATGTCATGACTCAAAATTCTATACGTCATGCTTGTGACGGGTCATTTTGCATCTCAGTTTGTGGTACTGAGTGCCATAGAGTGAGAAATAGCCACAGAGTGAGATGTGGTCACAAAGTGTGAAATATTCACAAAGTGGGTTATAGACACGGAGTGAGACATAGTTGCAGAGTGAAATATATCCACAGAGTGAGATGTGGTCACAGAGTGAGATAAAAATTTATGGAGTTGGCAATAAAATGTAGCATTTTGAATGGAATTTAATTGAGTGAGAAAGAATCACAAAGTAAGAAATAGTTACAGAGTGAGAAAAAAAGTCAGTGACTGAGATATATTCACAAAGTGAGAAATTTCCACACAGTGTAAACGTCTTTCGCGTCTATCCTTTCAATGCATCCAGACGGATGCTACAATATTATGTTCTGGCAATAAACATTTTAATATTTTAAATATTAACATTTCATGTATTTAGTTTGATGATTTTTAGAAAGATGTTGTTTAAAACTATGACAGTGTTAGAACATTTAATATTGTTATAATTATCGAGATTGATCAATATAGAAAAATTTATTGTGATAACATTTTTGGCCATATTGCCCAGCTCTGATATATATATATATATATGTAACATATACAATTGGATTATATATATATATATATATATATATATATATATATATGTATATATATATATATATGTGTGTGTGTGTGTGTGTGTGTGTGTGTGTGTGTGTGTGTG
>BRDA01063757.1:0-10595 GCA_036984385.1 Crenuchus spilurus
CAATTAAAACAGGAAACAGCTTTTAAGATTATAACTATTTTAATAAGCACATCATTGCTTTAATGTAATTTGACTATAAAATATCAACACAAATCCAATCAGTAGCGCCTAACTTCAGCCCTGCAGAAAGAGTCCTGGCCAGGCAAAACTCCATAATGCATGGAAGAACCACCCTGTTAGGTGCTATAAGCCAGCGATTCTCAACTGGTGGGTTGTGGACCTGTTCTGGGCAGGTCGCGGACAGGTTGTAAAAAATAAATACATTTTAAATATGAGCCCCAACCCCGGGGCTTTGGGTAATGACCGAAAGAACGAGATCGCGGATACAAGCGGCTGAAATGAGTTTCCTCCGCAGAGTGGCTAGGCGCTCCCTTAGAGATAGGGTGAGAAGCTCGGTCACTCGGGAGGAGCTCGGAGTAGAACCGCTGCTCCTCCACATCGAGAGGAGCCAGCTGAGGTGGCTCGGGCATCTGTTTTGGATGCCCCCTGGACGCCTCCCTAGGGAGGTGTTCCAGGCATGTCCCCCTGGGAGGAGGCCCCAGGGAAGACCCAGGACACGTTGGAGAGACTGTCTCTTGACTGGCCTGGGAACGTCTCGGTGTTCCACCCGAGGAACTGACTGTGGTGTCTGGGGAGAGGGAGGTTGACAATGGATGGATGGACTACAAATTTAATACGGCACCTAAAAAAAAAAACATTTAACAGAATAAAGTGAGTTCGTTCAGACAGCTCAGTTAAAGGCTGTACCTAAGCAATCTACGCTATCAGAAAGTTTTAAAAGAAAAGTTCTCTCAAGACAGCGGTATGGCCAAGATCACAGAGACGGTCACTGAATTCATTGCTTTGGATGACCAGCTGATCGCTGTGGTAGAGAATACAGGTTTTCGGCGTCTTTTAGAGCTTTTGGAAACACTTAACAATAGTTTGGAAGCTGGCAGTTTTTTTCCCTAAAGCATTGTCGTTGTTAAATATAAACATTGTATTAATTTTATTAACTATAATGTAATGTGTGCACTGTGTGAAGAGTATTATCCTAGTTCTTATCTAGAAAATAGAAGTATCGGTTTGAGACTCGGTATCAGGAGACACTAAAAAATTAATGACTCGGATCGGGAACAGAAGCAGGGAACAGAAAAAACGTGATCGGGACATCCCTACAAGAAATATCGCCATATTCTGTATTTCTTAAACCTTTGAAAACTAGCATATTAGCTGCAAAAGACTCTGGGACTTTGACTTACACTATATTGTCCATTTTAAACAAATAAATGAATTGTAATCATTATACAGAAGAGTGATTTTATTACTGGATAGTTTTTGATATTGGATGCACAAGATTCAGAAAAATACATCCAGATAAACAATGTGTAAGAATGCTATTCACGTTTGTTGTTTATCTGTCACGTTTGTCTGTAAAGGAGAACATCTTGCTGTCACAGAAAGGCCCAGACATCATCAAGGTGATTGATTTTGGATGCAGCTGTTATGATTTTGACGCAAGTAAGTGAAAGTAGAAAGTCATATGTCTGACCCTCTATCTTTCTTCTTTTACCATTACATCCTAATTCTCTCCATCTTCTTGTCTTTGTAGCTTACAAGTATTTCCAGACGCGTTACTATAGAGCTCCAGAGGTGATCCTGGGTCAGCCCTACACCTCCGCCATTGACATGTGGAGTCTGGGCTGCATCCTTGCTGAACTTTACACAAACATGCCTCTCTTCTGTGGGGAGAATGAATGTGAGCAGATTGCCTGTATGATGGAGGTAAGGACGTGCGTTGCTTTTCTGCTTAAATATCCTTTCATATGAAATTTGGGAGTGCTGGTAAGTTTTTGTGATATTCCAGGTGCTTGGACTTCTACCAGCGGACTTTCTCCAGACTGGTTCCAAGAGGCAACAGTTCTTTGGTGAGGCCTCCGTGCAATATTGTAAATGAATTTGCAGTGCATTACATCCTTTTAACAAGTCAGTACTCACAGGTCTGCTCTTTTTGTATTTGGTCACAGACTCCAATGGAAAGCCCAACAACATAACCAACAGCAAAGGCCGGATCAGATTCCCTGGCTCCAAAGATCTGGCCAGTGTCCTAAAAACCAGTGACCCGACATTCCTTAACTTTCTGAAGCATTGCCTCATGTACGTGATGAATAATCACATCAGCTAAAAAGATACTGGCCTGTTGCCTAAGATCTGAGCTGATGGAGAGTGTGTTTTTTACCCTAAATATGATAGGTGGGACCCTGAGAAGCGTTTCACCCCTGACGAGGCCATGAACAGCTTCTGAAGAAGCTAGCTGAAGGCACTGAGAGAATAATAGACTACGCCGCACCAAACAGAGGACAGAAAAGTAGCCCATTCACATCATCGTCGACACAGCAGAAGATGGTTGCAGTGGGCCAGACTTCTCAGAGCAGTTTTAGAAGCAGCACTGAGTGTGGAGTTGAGGTTAAGATAAAGGAGAGGTCATTAGATTACATTTAGGGATTGAGGTCACATGATATAAGATCTCATGGAGTGCTTTGTATTCTATAGATGTCGTACATAAGAAGACTTTATTTTTTAATGAAGGTTTGGTGATGATTTCATCAAATTGACAGATTTCTGTTCCCAGCAACTCGACAAAGAAATCTGTCAATTAGACATTTTCACCATGACCTTCTTAATCCAGCACATTAGAGGCCTGGTTCACCCAGCAGTTATGTTTACATAGCACTTACCTCTGATGTGTTCATTCAGACATGTTTAGAGTCCAGATTGGAGGCCTTGCTTCCTATGGAAGCAAAATCTAGATTCTCTTGACTGATCGGTCACATTTGAGGTGAGTGTAAAATTGTGTAAACATGATTTTTGACCAAACCATTCCTTTACTGTGCAAATCAAAGATTGAGCTGGTCCTGTTTTAGATTACTCTCTGGTGGTTGTTGTGGGAGTCCTGCCACATCTCATAGACTTGTACTCTTTCTATATAATCTCATGACCTTTGTCTCTGTAACTCTTAACCGGTTTTAGCCTTCCTCCATGATGATCATTTAAATGTGCCTTTGACCTACCCTTCCAGGTCATGCACACACCACTCTAACATCCCCAAACAGAGCAAAATGAAGCATCACAAGCACATGAACATACACATATCAGCCACCAGAGGTCACACTCACCCATTCTGGACCCTTTCTTTTCTTTTAGAGGTGAGTAATCCAGGTCCAGAGAGTAAAAATCCAACCCAGGATTTTGCTCCTACTTCACGTGTGGCTCTTTTGTCACAGAACCAAGAAGGCAGTTGAAACAAAGTCCTGGGTTGGATTTTTACTTTCTGGACCTGTATTACCCATCTCTAAATTCTATAGTAGTATCGTTTTCTGCAATGAAAGCCATGGATCCTACTCAAGCATCTTAACATTACATACCCATACAAACCAAGCCCTCCCCAACTTAATCCAAAAACCAAAACTTCACACTGCTGCTTGTAACATTTCTTTTTATATGTTAATAAAGAACATTTGGAAAATTAATTTTATTCATTTGTTTTATTTTAACATAGTCCTGCTTGTGTTATTGTATCCAACCATGTTCATTAATACTCATTTCTTGTAAGAGAGGAAATCTGGATGGACATCAACAACTGAATTGATGTACTCAAAAATGTCATAAAACTGTATTTTTTCATTATAATGATTTATGGAGTTTAAACTTTTATTTCATTCATTTCAGACTAAAATCACTTTTACTGTGTGCCATCTTGCTAAAGCTACGTATGAAAGTATTTTCCACTGATCTTACTACATTCTAAACAAATCTCTTATATTGTGCCATTAATTTATCTTATGAATCAAGGCCTCAAATTAGACATCTGTAACAGTTTTGCATTTTGTAAAACTTTTATAATGATGTAATTGTTAGTAGTTCTGTGAAGGAAGGTATGTTTTTGATTCAAATTGAAGAAACCACTTAAAATATATAACGTCTTTTCCATGAAAGGTTATGTAAACAACAAGAAATATGCACATTTTATTGTATTTGTCACATTTCTTATTGTATTTATTGCAACAATGATTACAACAGATGTTTTGGTATCTTTGGTCTTTGATTTCTTTGTGTTTGTTAATGCAGTGTTTACCATTTAGTATATTTATCATAACTTCAGCCATAGTGCACGTACTAAGCATAGACTGTATATAAGAACCATCCTGAGTTAGAACAAGAGCTGGGTGATATGGCCAAAAATTTTATTACGATAAATTTTTCTATATTGATCAATCTCGATAATTATCACAATATTAAATTTTCTAACACTGTCATAGTTTTAAACATCTTTCTAAAAACATCAGACTAAATACATGAAATGTTACTATTTAAAATATTAAAATGTTTATTGCCAGAACATAATATTGTAGCGTCCGGCTGGATGTGTTGAAAGGATGGACGAGAAGACGTTTACAGTCGTCGCTTTATTATTTAAACTTACGATTGCTGTCGGCTGCAGCCACTCCAAAATAACAAGCTGGAGAGCCAAGCTAACAGGCTAATGCTAGCACTCAGGATGACACACACACACACACACACAGTGTGAGCCCCTCCTCCTTCTCACACACACACAGCGACCTCATGCTGTCTCGCCCAGCCCCACTACTCTCTCCCCCAATCACAGCTTGTCTTAAACACAACAGTGCATTTTGGCGGTGCTGGTGAGGAGGAGCTAACAAACAGCAGTATTAGACTTTAGAACTCACTGTCAAGCTGCTTAGACCTGAGATGGAAATGAACGTTAATGCTTATCGAATTCTGTTGTCCTGGCTAATCATCGTCATCAAGGATAAAATGACTGTGAAACAAATCATCATTTTTATCGACCAGCACTAGTTCGAATCACTGTGTGTTTGAGACTTTTTCATCCCTGAGACACTTCAGTTTGTGCATTACTCGAGTGAAGTTACCCTCTTCAGTAGTGTTCATTGGAATGTAAGGCCTTGTCCACACGTAGCCAGGTATTTGAATAACCACATATATTTTTAATGCGTTTGGGCCTTTCATCCACATGCAAACGCAGTTTTACATCACCAAAAACGATTGATTATGAAAACTCCGGCCAAAGTGGAGATTTTGGAAAACTCAGTTTTTGCATTTGCGTGTGTACGTGTGAAGACGGCGTTTTAGAGTCCAGAACATCACAATCTGCGACAAATGATGATGTGATGTCATATGCGCGACCACTGGAATTGACTGCCTTGCTGTGGAAGGATGAACGCCAGCAGAGAAGTTTTCATTTTTATGTTAATTCAAACACTCTTTGCGTGTTTGTTTTTACAAGTTCAGCTTCTCCAATACGTGGAGGAGCAAAGGAGAAGTTTTTTATTACTTACTTTTTTGTTTTGAAGGATTCTGATTGGCTTTGTGTTACACTGCCATTATTGCGCTTGGCGTCTTTATGACAACACTCTATGGCGTATTTATGTGGATTCATGTGGATGAAAACTTTTCTTAAAACGATCTCATGTGTATATTATTTTTGAAAACGATGTAGGGGAGATATTCGTTTTTATAAATACCCGGCTACGTGTGCACTAGGCCTAAGAGCAACAGTTGTCCTCAAAAAGGACAAAAACTCATCAGGAGCTCACATGGTGTCAGTTGTGAATCTATTTTGCAAAGCCATTCTGGAAGCAGCATCAAGTTGTCCTAGAGCTTCTAAACCAGGGGTGCACACACTTTTTCAGCCTGCGAGCTACTTATCTAATGACTAAGTCAAAATGATCTACCTAATATAAAAATGTAAGACATATATTTATAAATACACTGGTAATTTGTGTACAGTGTATGCTGGTGTACCTTGAATAACTACATGAACCCATATTACACAATACAACTGTGTTTTGTCATTAGCCTACTTTACTCTGATGACTTGAACTGAATGGAATCAGTCAGGGATGCAGAGTCTGGACAGTAGTTGCTGATAGCCAGCCTCAAGCAAACCTCCAAATGATCATTAGTCATAGTGGAACCATACTTGGATGTAATGTTTATTTATAAAGCGCTTTTTACAACTGATGTCACAAAGCAGCTTTACAGGGTTAGCAATAACAAAACACCAACTCACCACATCCCCAGGGAGCAAGTGTGGACGAAACCAGTCCTGCGTGTTGGTTGATGCAAAGAGGAGACACACCAAGATTGGAATAGAATAACTCCGAATGTTTTATTCAAACGAAGCTCCGGAGAAGTTGTATCAGAGAGATACAGTTAAGCAGCTCTCATATCAAGTTCTAACCTCGATCTAAATCTGACTCCTTATTATACTGTTAAAACCTCGCCCCAAGCCCCTCCCTGTACTGTATAGTAAGCCTGTTGCTATGTGTGTGTTCAAAAGTGATCAGCCAATGAGAAGCTTAGATTATCATTTGCATGCTGAGCGCATGATCAATACGTGTGAGGAGTGGTGTCTGTCCACCCTAGATAAGTACTGTCTATCCTAATTTATGCTGACTCAGGGTAAGTTCTGCTGACTCATGGTGAGTTCTACCACGTGTTTTGCTGACAGTCACGACTGCACCTTCCTGTTTCCAATAAACTGAGCTTATCCTAAGGCAGATGTTTCCTGTTTTCGCAACAGAATGTGCTGAACTAAAATACCTCTCACACTGAGAGCTGAATATAAATGTTAGTTATGCTAAAGTTTTATCTTCTAATATTAATGTGTCCAGATATATAAAATATAGATTCCACAAATCCCTCCCAAACCACTAGATAAATGTAACCCCTAGATTGAGCACACTCTCTGCTTCCCCATCACTTTCAGGTGAATCCTGGGCTGTGATGAGAGGCAACATCACTGCACCTTTTTGCTCATGTTTGTGGAACAAGGTGGTAATGAAGCGTTCCACCAGAGATCTAATGCATGAGACACAACAGCAGGCAATAAGTATGGCCAAGAATACCGCCACTGAGGTACATAATGATATAAATGATTTACCGAATGTTCAGTAATCTGTGTAGCAGTAGTGAGTGTGGTGCTCGGTGAGGTGGATATGTTTATGGTATGATTCGAAAGACTATGATTGGCAATGGCCACATTTGACAGGGAGGTGTTTTGTTGCGAGCATGTATTAACAATAATAATAACACCTATAAAAACTGAAACTACCAATCCTATAACAATTCCCCATTTAACCCCCTTACCATGTACTTCCCTTTCTTCTGTCCTAGAAATACGATCAATTCTTGCATGCCCCAAGTATTTATTGTTCTCAAACATCCCCATGTTGTCCCAAGCTAGCAAGAACTTTATTCAGCTATATGTATATGTGTAAAGGTGCTCTTCGCCCGATGTGGCCCTTTGCACTGGAGGCAGGGTAGACTGCCCTGTCGTGCCTCTGGCCCTGGGGATTATACTGCCCCGTTGATTGGGGACTCCTTCCCTGGTCTGGGTGTTGGTGCTGGTCTGCACTGAGTCAGGTGATACCAAGTTGGGCCTTTGCTGTCCAGCCGGACAGCGTGAGATGTGCGCTTGACCACGTGGAACGGTCCCGTCCAGCGAGGTTCGCACCACTTGCATTTGATGACCTTCAGATAGACCCACTCCGACAGGGTCACTTCAGGAGAGGTTTCAGCGTGCGCTGACTCATCCTTCTGGGTCTGCACAGAAAAGGCTAGACATACAGCTTTTAACTCCTTCATATATGACTGATAAGACTTGAAAAGTGCACTAGCTGTTTTCCACACAAGCGCTGTTTGGGGCCCCGGAAATGACCTAGGTGTGAAACCCTTAGTTCTGTTGACAGTACTTCTAATGCTGATCAGCACAATTGGCAGGGCTTCTAGCCAATTCAGCCCAGTGGATTGTGTCACTTTATTCATTTTAGATTTAATTGTCTGGTTCATGCGCTCAACCTTTCCCTGAGATTGTGGGTGGTAGACTGAACCATAAGCATGCTTTAAACCTAAGGTCTGTTCAACCCAATTCAGTGCACTGCTAGTGAAGTGAGAACCATTGTCTGAGTGAATTCTTTTAGGAAAACCATGCTGGGGAATCCAGTGATTGATCAACATTTTGCAGACAGATTTACTATCCCCTTTAATGGTTGGAATAGCTTCTACCCACCCTGAAAATTTATCTACAACTACCAGTAGATACCTGTACCTTCTGACTGTCTGAATCATGTCTGTGTAATCAATCTGAATGTGTTCCCCAGGTGTTTGTGGTTTGGGGAATTTCCCTGGTTCTAGCTTACACTCCTTTCCTACATTGTTAAGGTTACAAACGTCACAGACCTCTACATGTTTGTTTATCATTGAAGTCAAGTATGGATGCCACCATCTAGCAAGATTCTGTTTCATCTGTGTCTTCCCTACATGTGTCAAACCATGTGCTTCCTGTAATACAGCCTCTCCCACTGAGGCAGGCAAAATTGGGTGCCCTTTGGGACCTTCCCAAACTACTTCACCTTTTCTACCTCCTTTGTCCATCCAAACTGTCTTTTCTTCGGGGCTAGCTAAGTCCTGCACCTGTCTTAGTCTGTCTCCTGCTGGGATTGGTTCCCATGGTTCTCCCTTCCTTAACACCATCTGAGTGACTGGATTCTTATATCCTGCTGCTTCCTTTGCTGCCGCATCCGCTGCCTGATTCCCTCTCTCAACCAATGAATCCTCCTTTTGATGACCCTTGCACTTCACTATGGCTACTCTTTTAGGTAAGTATATTGCCCTCTCTACCGCCAGTAGCTCTTCCCTGTGTTTTACTGGTTTTCCTGTGCTAGTCAGAAATCCTGTCTCTTTCCAGTGTGGCAATTCTACATGTGCTGCTCCTACTACATAGGCTGAGTCTGTGTATACATTCACATCCCTTCCTTCTGCTAGCTCTAAGGCTGCCACTACAGCTAGTAACTCTGCCTTCTGAGCTGAGGGTCGTACTTTGACTTCCTTGGCTATCATTGTCCAGAATTCATCTATCTCACCTTCTGTTTCCCCCACTACAGCATATCCTGCCTTGACCTCTCCATTCTCACCTCGGTACCCACATCCATCAGTCCATAAGTTCATTGCACCATCTATAGGTGTTCCCTCAAGGTCTGGTCTAATCTTTCCCTCGACCGCTACCTTCTTCTCACAGTTTTGTGTAGGTCCTTTTATCATATTGTCAGCCATGTTAATGCCCTCGTGGGTATACGTGATGTTGAGAGCTGTGAGTACTTTGTGTATGCACCTCTGTCTGAGTGGAGTGAGAGTGAACATTTGTGAGTTTATGTACGCCATGTTTTCTGGACTAATTTTGTCAGTCCTGCTACGTGTCTAGTGCAGTGTGGTTGTCGTTTTTCCGTCAGGTCTAATGGTATGCTCAAGTACAACAACATTTGTCTACCTCCCCCTTTTTTCTAAAACATTAACCAATGAGGATGTTTCAGAAACATTCAAGTAAAATGGCAGTGGGTAGTCTGGCCTCGCCAGATCGGCCACCTGTGCTAATTCTTGTTTGAGGGCAATAAATGCTTGTTCACTGTCCGTGGTCCAAGTCAAGAGACCAGAAAGGTTCCTCATACCCAGAGCTTTGACCATATCACGTAAAGGGGCCGTCCGGCCCACAAAGTCAGGTATGTATGGTTGGCTGTAGCCCACCAACCCAAGAACAGCTAACATTTCTCTCACTGTTCTAGGTTGGGTGTAACTCAAAATAGATGACCTATGTATAGTGGACATACCGGTGTTGCCCTGAGTTACCACCCTCCCCAGGAATGTGACCCGTGATCTGCAAAACTGCAGTTTAGCTTGAGAAACCTTATAACCACACTCAGCTAATTTTCGCAATACCGCCATGGTGGCGTCTATACACGCCTGTTGGGTGTCTCCAGCAATAAGGAGATCGTCCACATACTGGATGAGAATGGAGCCCTCAGGCAAAAGACAGTCCTCTAAACTCTGTTTCAAGGCTTTATTAAAAAGGCCAGGTGACAGTGCGAACCCCTGTGGGAGCCTGGTGTACCTATACTGCATACCACGGTGTGTGAACGCGCAGATGTCTCTACAAGATGGGTGTAGTGGAATGCAGAAAAAGGCATTAGCCAAATCAATACACGAAAACCATGATTTCTTGTGATCTAATTCAGACAGAGCGGTGTATGGATTGGGAACTGGAATGGTATTGGTGGCAAGTGCTGGGTTAATGGCTCTGAGATCATGAGCCATTCTATACTGTCCTGGTTGCTTTTTAGGGACAGGCAAAATTGGAGTGTTCCAATTGGAATGACATGGTTCCAAAACCCCTGATTTCAATAAGGCCTCAATGGTTTGATTTAATGAGGCCATTGCCTCTGGTTTTGGTCTGTACTGCAAGATCCAAATTGGTTGCGGTGACGACATAGCAAAACGAACGGGCTCCTGCAACACGAGACCCACGTCATCCGGTCCCCCAGACCATACTGAGTCAACACTCCAATTTTTCCAAGATGGCGCCGCCGAGTTCGGCTGCCGTCACTGCACACACTTTTGCTTTCTTTTAGTTAAATTAAGTGATTCTGTTATAAAAAGTACTTTTTTCAGATGGTGCACATCACATACGACAGAGACACCCTTCTCTCTGTTAACTTACAATTTCCTAACCTTAAATCGCT
>BRDA01063765.1:0-19652 GCA_036984385.1 Crenuchus spilurus
ATTATTTAACTTTAGTATTTTTCTGCATTTGTACTTTTATACTATTGTAAGTCACTTTGGATAAAAGCGTCCGCTAAATGCAATGTAATGTAATGATTTAAAGTGAAATATTAATGTTGATGTATTAATCCCCCAACTGAAATTTTCAGTAATATT
The DNA here is from genome assembly GCA_036984385.1 of Crenuchus spilurus. Lineage (NCBI taxonomy): Eukaryota > Metazoa > Chordata > Actinopteri > Characiformes > Crenuchidae > Crenuchus > Crenuchus spilurus. The sequence goes on from BRDA01063765.1 coordinate 157, forward strand.
TCATGTGTGATTTAAAACTTAGTTTTGGTCTAATTTTAAAAAGTTGTGAGGTTGTATTAGTTAAATACACTCTGTTTCTCATTTGCTTCCCATGGAAGTTCATGGCATGACCTGCTAGGCCCTTGTTGACTTGGCGTGAGTTACCCGATATCAGTCTGCTGAATGTTATTTAGTTACCTTATTGTGATTTTAAAAAGCTAGTCCTCTTCTCTAGAGATCCTGATGATTCCTGTATAAACACGCCAGGTTTTGCTGGTTGCTATTTAAGTCAGTCAAATATAAATAAAACAAAAAAGGCTGAAATGTTCAGTCCCAGCAGCCTAACCCTCTCAGCGCTATTATGTCCTCTTTTGAGTCTCTTTTGAGTGGCCTCTCTTTTCTCCAGGCTCACCACGCTCAACCTCTCCAACACTGCACAGAGATCCCCTGTTGGGAAAAAATGTCAGTGAATAAAGCCTTGCCCTGCACTTGATAGCCAATTACATCTCAAAACACCATTAAAAAGCCCCTCTGTTCTGTCATTATAATGTTCCGGCTGCCAGTTTTGACCTAATGTGGTCACTGTCATGCACTATGTTGTCACAAGTATTAGCTCATTGCTCTGCACCCTTGACCTCCCCGTGGGTGCTGTTCATAATCAGCCATGATGGATTCATCTTCACTTATGACTGGCGTGAAGAACAAAAGGCCAGACATGCCTCAGTCACTGGTTGCCATCGCGATGGTTGCTGTTGAGACATGAGGGGCTGGGACTCTTCCGTGGGCCTGAAACCATCCTGGGACTTGCATGGCCCAGTGAGTGACAGAGATTGTAAGCTCTTGTCACTCATACAAAAGTGTGCCTCATTAGCATTCAGGAGGCAGGGCGGCTCGCCTTTGGATTCGTATTTATCACAGCGATTTTGTTCAGCTTCAGCCTTCAGGGCCCCGTCATGAAGCCAATTTAGCTGCTGCTGAGGAGAGGCAAAGTCGTTGTAGAGGATTAAAGCCTCTTTTAGACTTTGGCAAGGGTCCCCTGTGAAGTGTCATAAATTTCACTATAAATATGTCCAATGAAAAATGCGCCAAACCGTAAAATAACACTTAAAATGTCAAATCTAATGTGAAATTGCAATTTCCTAACATCACTTACAAACAAAAGTAACTTGCACATTTGGTATTAAGCCATTTTGGAGATTTTGGCCATAACTGTAATATCATGGTGACTATACACTACCATGGCAGTGACAGTTGTTAGGTCCTATCCACTCTTTTAGGCTTCCTCTTAACTTTCACAGACTTTGTCAAATCCTTTGGCTTAAAAATCACATGCTTGTTTTTCTTACTGTTCAACTTCTCACTCCTCCACACCCACCTCCCCTACCCATAAATCCATGTGGATTTGCCACGGTCAGAGTCCCTCGCCCCCTCTACTTCAACTTTCTAGAACATCCCCCTCTTTCCCATTGGATACTTTCTGACATTGGGGGTATTTGGTCATGCTTTATATTTTAGGTGGGTCCCTGATAGTCTGTGCAGTGGACAGAAGGCTACGCACAGAAAAGGGTAAGTTTTGTTGAATGTCAACTTCTGAATGAACTTAACACATAGTTGGAAGAGAATGGACAGGCATAGTTTGTTTAAAAACAGTCTATGGTTTTTTGAATAGGTGATTGGTGTGTCAGTTTTTAAACAATCATATTTCAAGCATATTTGTGTTTTCCAGCACAGTTTACAGCAGGATGGCATCACTGGGGCCTCTCTTCCTCACTGCAGCACTAATAGCTGGGTTCTGCACGGCAGGTAACTTCAAATCAAATCTGACATAACATTAGTGAACAGTAGTGATCATGTGTGACATAACAATAGTGAACACTAGTGATCATATCTGACATAACAATGGTAAACAATAGTGATCATCTGACAACAATAGTGATCCTATCTGGCATAACAATAGTGAACAATAGTGGTCATCTGACAACAAAAGTGAACATTAGTGATCATATCTGGCATACAATAGTCAGCAATACTGATATCTGACATGACATAAAGGTAAAGAATAGTGATCACATCTGACATGGCAATAGTCAACAATGGTGATCAAGTATGACATAAAATGGTGAATAGTGATCATATCCTAGATAATAGTGACCAATAGTGATCATATCTGACAATAGTCAACAATAGTGATCATATGTGACATAACAGTGTGAACAACAGTGATCATATGTGACATAACAGTGTGAACAATAGTGATCATATCTGACATAATAGTCAACAATAGTGATAATATCTGGCATAACAATAGTGAACAATAGTGGTTATCTGACAACAAAAGTGAACAATAATGATCATATCTGACAATAGTCAGCAATACTGATATCTGACATAATGGTAAATATTAGTGATCACATCTGACATAGCAATAGTCAACAATAGTGATCAAGTATGACATAACAATGGTGAATAATAGTGATCATATCCTAGATAATAGTGAACAATAGTGCTTGTATCTGACAATAGTCAGCAATAGTGATCATATGTGACATAACAGTGTAAACAATAGTGATCATATCTAACATAATAGTCAACAATAGTGATCCTATCTGGCATAACAATAGTGAACAATAGTGGTTATCTGACAACAAAAGTGAACAATAATGATCATATCTGACACTACAATAGTCAGCAATACTGATATCTGACATAACAATGGAAAACATTAGTGATCACATCTGACATAGCAATAGTCAACAATAGTGATCAAGTATGACATAACAATGGTGAATAATAGTGATCATATTCTAGATAATAGTGAACAATAGTGATTGCATCTGACAATAGTCAGTAATAGTGATCATATGTGACATAACAGTTTGAACAATAGTGAACATATCTGACATAATAGTCAACAATAGTGATCATATCTGACATAAGAGTGAACAATAGAGATCATTTATTGTATATTCTGACCTCATCAACACTTGTGAAATCAATATGTAGATGTTGAAAAGAAATTAATTATATAAATGCTACATAAATGCATGTTTTCTCAAATCATCTGTCTCAGAAACAATGATAATTTCTTAAGACAACACTCATTATTTGGGCAATACTTTTCATAGCCAAGATTCATTCTGCTTCAAATATTGTTGCATTTTTGCAACTTACAGCTAAAAATATTAGGAAATAAATGTCCTAGCAGCAGTTTTTCTCTAAAAAAAATAGACCAAACACTTCTCAGAAACTTTTTTAAACTTTTGACGGGCAGTATATAAATACTAATAAAATACAATATGCAGCCGATATATTTATGAAGTGTTTCATTTTCCCCATTAGGTCTGTGTAGTATTATGTAACAAAAACAGCCATAATTCTTATTTTCCAACCTCTCCACATACCTTAAACAAGCTGTTTTTGTTGCAGTGCCTTTCAGATTGATGTATGTTTTGATTGGCTGCCCTGTATTGTGTCTTGTTCAAATAGTAGTCCACCCTGAAACACTTCAGTGCAAATGGGTGGAGCTAAACTGCTGTAGACGGAATACAGAGAGGTGTAAATGCACTGGCCTCTTTGACATCACAAAAACAGTTCATTTAAAATGAGATGTTTAGTGCAACTGACTGGGGAAGAAATGTTACGTTGTGAAACTGTAACAATGTTTGCACACTTCAGCAAACTCTTTGAACTCTTTGAAACTAAGTCCAATTTATGGGCCCTTTAATATACAGTATAAAGCTGGATTTAGACTATTATTGATGTTACTTGGTCTGCAGTCCTTGCCCTGGCTTTCCTGTAGTGAGTCAATATAAGTCTCCAGCAGGATGTAGGAAGGGCCAGTGCCAGCCTGACATGTTACTGCCTCAGTCCCTGGCCACAGCAGCTTTCTGGCTCTCCATCTAAGCGTTCTATTTGGCTCTGAGTGATTTGCATTTAAAGCATAGAAAGAGCCTGCCATCCCCAACAATGACTGTGAGTAATCAATTAGCGACCGCTAAGCAAGCAGTCAGAAATGCAGGACAGGCCATGACATGGTGGCATGTAGGACTTTCATATTTTAGGGGAAAAAGAGATAAAGGGTGACAGTGTCACTGTGTGACTTTTGACAGACTCCTGCAGGGCCTCCATGTCTCAGTGCAGCTGCCCAAAGCATATTTAGAACTTCCTGGAAGAGCAACTTTTCTCACACTTCTCACACCACAATCTGATTTCAGATCCATGAATGTGGGAACAAGATGGTTAAGGAGTTGCCATGACTTAATAATGTGTGAAAACAAGATTTTAATGAATGGCCATAAATTAATAAGGTGTGGGAACAAGATAGTTAAGGTGTGACCACAACTAATGGCATGTGGAATTGAGATCATAATGCATGGCCACAAATCAATTAGGCGTGGGAACGAGATAGACAAGGTATAGTCACAGCTTATTAACATGTGGAAAGAAGATTTTAATGCATTGCCACAAATTAATAAGGTGTGGGATTAAGATAGTTAAGGTGTGACCACAACTTATTAATATGTGGAAATGAGATCCTAATGCATGTCCACACATCAATAAGGTGTGGGGACAAAACAGTTAAGGTGTGACTATGACTTATTAAAATGTGAAATCAAGATCATAATGCATGACCACAAATTAATAAAGTGTGAGAATAAGATAGTTAAGGTGTGGCCATACCTTATTAAAATGTGTAAACAAAATCTGGATGCATGGACCGGGCTTGTTGGCTCATGCTCATTCAGGCTTTATACCCCCATTATTCAGCTATGAAACTGTTTTGTAACTACCATAAACATGTAAGTTATGTAGTTTGCAGTTAAGAGTTAAGGCTCTTCTTCTAAAGTGCAATAAATACGTATTAACAACAACCACTTAAAGGAGAGATGCAGGGCACTTTCCCAGCATTTGGTGGCTCCTCTTTCTCAGGAACACATTTGAGTTTGGACATGGGAGACACCAAAGGCTCTACAACAACCCCACTGTTTGGCTCACTCCACATCCCTTTAAGCCACTTTATTCTTTTAAAGGACGATTAGTGACCATGAAGGCTGGGCTAAAGAGAGCGGCAGCACAACCAAGACATTGTCCCTGTCTGGTAAACTTGGGGATATTTGCCTCCGTGTGAAGAGGAGTACAAAGCGCAGCGCAGCATGATGAAACGCTTCATTTACTGCCAAGAATGTCTTGCAAGAGTCCTGTTTCTTGTCAGATTGAGACAGGCGATGTTTTTCTTTCTCTTGCTTGCTGTCCCTCTCTCATCCTGTTTGCCATGCCCTTGTAGAGGTTTTGTTCTCCTGGTTTCTAATTAAGGATTTGATAATTGGTTTATTTCTCAATAGGGTCCTCAGGTTGAATTAATGGGGAGTTAAATAAAGATTCAGCCTAATTATTAGCAATTACTTTGATACATACCAATGATGCAAGAACCATCTGTACAAACAGGAAAATTCCCAATGATAGAACAAAACAGACAAAAGTACAGACAAAATGAAGACTCCAGGGTGTCTGCTTCTGCTAGTTTATCCTCTTAATAGTTCACTGGATTTTTGAGGATTTTTGGTCTGGACCTGCATGTGCAAATCTAAGCTTTTTTTCTACTGCAACTAAATGTAGTAAATGCTAAATGTTGATGGCTTTTGTTAAACAGCACTTAACATTAGCAGAAAATGTGCTTTATGTTGTACAGTATAATATACAGTGACAAATTAAGAAGTTAGAATTTTAGAGTTCGGAAAAAAAATCAATATTCATCATTTAATTTCATTTAAACTCATATTTTACATTCATTACATGTAAAGTGGCATTTTAAGCCTTTTTCCTTTTACTGTTGATCAGTTTGGCTTATACATCTGCATCTATAAAAGTAGAATATAATCAAAAATTTATTTCAGTAATTTAATTCAAAAAGTGAAACTTATATATTAAATAAATTCATTACACAAAAAGTATCAATTTCAACTGCGTCATGACTCCCTAAACCATCACTGAAAGTAAATTTTGTATTTAATTTGAAAATCAAGGCCACAGAGTTTGGAGGAAGAGTGGAGAGACACAATCCAAGCTGCCTGAGGTTTAGTGTGAAGAATGTCTTCTTGTTTTGGACGTGTGTGTTATATCAAGTCCAAAGTCAGCGCAGCCATATTGGTCAAATATAATTAGCCAAATTATTTTTATATAATATTCTGTTTTGAGATACTGACTTTTGGGTTTTCATTGGCTGTAGACCATAATCATCAACATTAAACAAAATAACCACTTGAAATAGACACTCTGTGTGTAATGAGTTTATATAAGAGTTTCATATTTTGAATTGACTTACTGAAATGAAATTGTTTATGATATTCAAATTTTTGAGATGCACCTGTAGCTCATAAAAAAGATCCAGAATTTTAGATTATTCGAAAATTTCAATTAGAGTTTGAGTAAATGACTATTCAAATAGTATCAATGTTAAAATAAGAAAGAGTTTAAAGAAGTATTTAAATGTGTCACTTTAGATGTAATGAATATACACTATGACAGTTTACCTTTTTGAATTAAATTATTAACAAAAAGGAACTTTTTCACGATAATCTCATTTTTGGACTAAAAGTAGAGGTTTTTGATTTTTGTCCCAGAATTGTTTTTCAGGCTGCACAGCACTGAAGGAACTTTATGTAGGTTCATATTGCCACTAGAGGTCAGCCTAGAGGTCAGTTTGGGACATCAATGAAGGATTGCAACCAAAATTCAACACTTCAACATTTTTCAAAAATTAACACAAGGCACATACTTTTCCAAAGCAAAATCTATACTTCAGCTCATAATTGGCAAATAAGAGGGCTTCAACATCACAGAAAGTAATGACTGTCTAAATCTATAGAATAGATGGACCCACCAGCAGTTTTAAGAGGTTAACTATCTGAATCTCAGCTTATGTCAATTTTATAGATAATATTGTGTCCTACACTGTTATTTAGCAACTTAATATGACTTTTCACCAGCTCATTTCTCTAAATGTTAATGACTTTGCAATGCTGCTGATCTAATAACATGTTTTATCATTAGACCCTCAGCCATTAAAGGTGACCACCATTAAGGTAAGCAAATCCATCATTAAGGTAGATGAAGTAATGTTGTTTCTGACAGGAAATAATGGCTTTTGATGCTTGTTACTGAAAGGTAAGTGATTTTTGATGGTAAATACTGAACCGTACTTGCCTCTTCTTCAGGAAGCTCCGTACGCAATGTCCAAAGGCTCAGAACTGGAAGGTTTCTGCATAGACCTGCTGTCTGCACTTGCCAGTAAACTGGGCTTCAAGTACAATGTCCACCTGGTGAAGGATGGGAAATACGGGGCCAAGGATGAACGAGGCAACTGGTTGGGAATGATTGGTGAAGTTGTGAGAGGGGTGAGTGTCTTTAAAAGGATGTCCACTGCTTTTTCTCATATGTAAGCTGTACTGCAAAAACAGCTCATATTGCATTCTTTGCTTTTGTGATGTCATATTTATAGATTTACACCCTTCCAGCCTTGAACGGATTAGCTCACCCATTCACACTGAAGTTATAAGGAGCGTTTCAGTACAGACTACATTTTGAGTAAAGCACAATGCTGGCCATTCAGAACACAGGTCATTTACATACATTGGCCTTAAGGACAGTAATGAAACCAGCGTGTTTAACTCCTTGGAACAAGTTCCTGACTTTCATTCTCACTCCTGTACCTGTTTTCTAGAAAATGTATTATAACCTGTAAGGTGTAATAAGTCACAGCTTAATAGATTAAATCTAAGGGATAAAAAACTTGTAAATATAAATAATGGCTGTTTTTATATATAAAATCACACAAAAATGGAAAACAGTGGTGATAGTTGTATAACCAAATTGTCCACAGGGTTGCCAGCTTTACCGTTTTTCACTCCAAATTGGGCCTGTTTGAAAATGCAGTTGCGGGTGAAAATTCAAAAGTCACACAGTGTGTTTTAGGGTTGCTTACAATATTTAAAAAGATAATAATAATAATAATAATAATAATAATAATAATAATAATAATAAAAAGTATAAATTGCTATATGAAATTAAAAACAAAAATTAACAGAAGATTTTTATGGAAGCCCATTCCCACCAGTTTTATTAATATTATATTTTTCCAAATGCATCATTATGTATTGCTAAGTTGTTATTTTGATGCTAAGTCATCATCTCATCTTTAAATAATGACTTAGTATCTCCAAACAATGACTTAGCAAATACATCTAATAATTTAAAAAACAGGTGGATTTGTTAAAAAGATGGAAATAGATTTAAGAGTGAGTATGCTATAGTTCCGTACCATCTGTGGCACCATAGATTCTGGATTAGGTTCTGTTTCTAAATGGCAGATTTTAGACATACTTTGTGCTGGACATTTTTGCTTGACCTGGAAACCCTGATTGAGTAATAATAGAACAACAAACCATGCAATTGATATTCAAGCTTGGTTTGATATGCATTCTCACGGACATTTTGAAAATTCCATCTTGCATTAGAAGTCAGAGGCCTCCAAGAACAGAAAGGACCAGTTTCCCCAGATCCAGATTAAGCCTAAGATTAGAGTAATACCAAATTTCAGAGATGGATCACAACTAGTAATGCAATGTAATCCATGACTAAGCCTAAGCTAGATCCTTTACATCATCCAAAACAGTGAGAAGCAGTGATATGTTGCTTATCTGTAAGTAAACCATAATGTCTATACACAGCATGTGTTTTCATTAGGAAACTGACCTGGCAGTGGCACCTCTCACCCTCACGGCTGTTCGGGAGGCAGCTGTGGACATGACCAAACCTTTCATGCAGACAGGTCTTAGTTTTGTCATGAGAAAGGATATCGCCTCTGACAACTCACAGTATCTCAGCTTTCTGAACCTCTTCTCTACTGAGATGTGGATGGGCATTCTGGTGGCTTATCTGCTGACTTCCTTCTGTATCTATTTGGTGGCTCGGTGAGATACACTCATGCTTCTGTCTTTTTTATCTTTAGTCAGGATATCAGAATTCAAGTTATCATCAGAAGGGGAGATAGAGGATATAGCTTGACTGAAATAAAGCTTGAAATTGATTCTTTGTGTGGGGTCTCTGTGCTTTATGAAGGATTAGCCCGTCTGAATGGGACCAACCCACAGAGGAAAATCATTTCACACTCTCTCACAGCTTCTGGTACACTGTTGGAGCCCTAACTCTGCAGGGTAAGACTCACAACCAACTATCACATGCACACACTTCTCTACTCAGAAAAATGCTTTCCATTGCATTGTGTCAGCCCCAGCACATGCACCACCCTACTCTCCCAGCCTCCAAGCCCATGCCCCACTCTCCCAAGTCCATGGGTGGCACTCTTAGCTCATGGACCATCCCTCCAGCTCATGCTCCACTATCTAGCTCATGCCCCTCCCACCCACCCCACAGCCTCACTCCCCCAGTCCATGCCCCTCCTTCAACACAAACCCCATTCTCCGATCCCATGCCCCATCTCTCCATACTTTACTCCACAGCCCATGCCCCACCCCACAACCCATGTCCCACACCCTCTAAGCACATGTCCCACTCTTCTAGCCATGCCACACTCTTCCAGCCAATTTCTCACCCCCAAGCCATGCTTCATCCTTTCAACTCAAGCCCTGACTCTCCCAGCCCATGCCTCACTTCACCAACCCATCTGCCACACCTCCTGCCCATGCCCCAGCCCACAACCCATGTGCCACACCAAAGCCCATGCCCCTCTACCCAGCTTATGCCCAAACACTCCAGCTTATTCTTCACTCTCCATCTCATGTCCCACCTCCAGCCTATGTGCCACTGTTTAAGCACAGGTCCCACTTCTCCAGCCTTGCCACACTGTTCCAGCCCATTTCTCACCCCCTGTCATGCTTCATGCTCATTCCCTGATTCTCACAGCCCATGCTTCACTCCCCGAACGCATTTGAAACACCTCCATCCCATGCCCCATCTTTCCAGCTCATGCCCCACCCCCAATCCATGTGTCACACCCACAGTACAGCCCAGAGTATAGAAGTGGACTGCAGACTCAGTCTCTAAAGTCTACATACCTGCATGGAGAAACTAAAGAATGTAATGAATCCCAGACTGCATCTTAGGGTATTAACAACTCCAGAAAATAAGGAACTATTGACCTACTTGGATATTAGCTGTGAATAATGGTTTGTTTTCTATAAAGAATTTGCCTGAAGACAGTCAGATACTTGTGAAATACTACACTAGAATACTAGGTTCATGAACTACATTATATCACTGAAACACAGTAAGTGAAGATATATATATTTTCTCAGTTAGTCAGTGTGATGTGACTACTCATCTCTTTTAAAACAAAAGCCTGGATGGCAAACAAGACATTTACTGTTGCTGTTAATTGGTCCTTCTTGTGCAGGTGCTGACCCTCATCCCAAGGCCTTGTCTGGACGGATTATTTCTGCCATCTGGTGGTTGTTTTCGTTAGTGCTGTTGGCCTGCTACTTTGCCAACCTCAGTTCATGGCTCCACTCAGATAACAATCAGCTGTCAATCAAGAGCTTTGAAGACCTAGCCAACCAAAATGTCATTCAGTATGGCACAATAAAGTTTTCTTCCTCCCTCGCTTTCTTCAAGGTAAGACTGGATGCCTGAGTAACTACAAGACACTGCCAATTTCTTATGTTAGGAAGGTGTAATATGTTTAAACTTAAGGGTGTTTTCACACCTGAAAGTCTGGACCAAGGTTTGTGTGTTTGTTACTTTGTATATATTTGGTCCGGTTAGTTTTGTTGTCACACTGCATTTTTGTGAGCACACTAAAGATCTTTGTATGATATGCTTACGTCCTGTCATCACTGCATGGGGTGCATCTTCCTACACTTCACACTGATTGTGCATCTGACGTTGGTGTATTCACGCAGGTGGTTAATTTGGCAGGAAGCATTTCCAGGATAAAATGAACAGATTCATTTCGTTACCACAGTAGTGCTGCAGTTATGGTATTTATACCAGCAGCAGCAACTTCAGACACATTACTCTAGGGTAGTTCAAATTTGCCAAATGAACGTGCTTGTCCTGAAGCAATTGTATCACTGCCGACAGATAAAAAGGAAAAAGTGGCGAGCAATCCTGGAAGTCTTGGCAGCTTCATTTCCTGTAATTGGTCTGTAAGTCCAAAACCTTCTAGAAAAGAAGACTTCTGGACCATGGTTCAGTAAATCCAGACCAAGACCACCTCTTTTGGTTGGACCCAGTGTTGCTCTTGGTTTGTGGTCCCTTTAACACCTGCTATTTTGGTTTGGACCAAACCAAAAAGCCTGAACATTCAGACCAAACAATGTAGGTGTGAAAGTGCCCTTATTCTCCCATAGAATCATTAATAATAAATTCTCTCAATCATAACCTGCCAGCCAGACTCCTGGTAGTAGTACTACAAATTCAAACCCTGTACATATGTCTATGTATACATATTGTATAAAGCACTCTTTATAAAAGTGGATGAATATGAATATTATCATATATTGAATATGATCCTGCCAAGAATGTGACCTGGGGGGGTTTGAGGGGGGAAGCATTGGCAAAGTGCCTCTTTTGGTACAAACACCCAGACTACGCCACCCCAATGCTAAGACTCAAATAAATTTACAAAGCTGTTCCAAAATTATCAAAATTAATTTAATATTCAACATGTTTTTTTTTACAAATAGCACTACTAAATACTATAATCTTTCTAAAAACAACAAGTGTGGGCAACAACGTTGGGTTTACAATTGAGCACTTAATAGCAATAAGAGTGTTGACAAACAAATTATTTCACCAATGATAAAAGTTTCAGAAAACTAATAAAGTTTAGCACCTACTAGCCATAATAACACTGCAAAGACATTACAAAAATATAGATTTATATGTTCAAAAGCGGTGGGCGGCACGGTGGCTTAGTGGTTAGCATATTCGCCTCTCAGCACTGTGGTCTTGGGTTCAAGTCCCCATCTGAGCGGAGTTTCCATGTTCTCCCCGTGTCTGCGTGGGTTTCCTCCGGGGTCTCCGGTTTCCTCCCACAGTCCAAAAACATGGAGGTCAGGTGAATTGGGTACTCTAAATTGTCCATGTGTGTTTGTATGTGTGTATGTGTGTGTGTGCGTGTGTGTTCACCCAGCGATGGATTGGCGCCCTGTCCTGGGCTTAGTTGAATAATGTAATGCCCTGCCCTGCGCCCAGTGAGGGGGTAGGGGACTAACCGTGACCCTGATAAGGATTAAGCGGGTTGGATAATGGATGGATGGATGGATGTTCAAAAGCAAAATAATAATAAAAAAATAAAACCAGTGCTACAATTACATACTTCAAACTTATTTTCACAATGAAAAAAAAAGAAATCAAAACACTACTATCCTGACTAGATATACTTATAAAATGTAAGTGGAGAAAAACAATGGTGTCTTATCACAGCACTACCCAAAAATTATATTAATAATAATAATAATATAAACTGACAATTTAATACAATTTAGCACAAAGCATAAATTGGCATGCCTACCAAATTCTAAGGCTTTTATTTTCCCCACTCACAATGCCACAAGTTAAGAAAAGACTAATAATAAATTAATACAACAAAATAGAAGCTAATTATTAGCTCTCTATCCAAAAAGAAATTTCAGTGTTAATGTCTGGCTTGCACCCACCTCTCCAGCAGAGGGCAGCAGCAGCTTACAGATACCAGCCTTACCACATATTACTTACACTGCTTGACAAAAATTTGGGGACATGTTTGGGAAGCCTTTAAAAATAATGTTTGATTTTTGGTGTTTTCACTTTAATAACAAAACATATGTATTAACCTCTTAACTTAATTGTATTTTTTAGGACTTTCCATCTGAATCTGTATACACAAATCATTGGATTTAAACAACTGCATGAAACATGCATAAAATTTACAGCTGAAGACTAAAAAAGTAGGGGCTTTAAAAAAATTAGGATACGCAGCACTGAAGGTTCACCTTGCAGATCAGGTTGGCACCACAAGAGGTCACCCTTGAGCAGGACAAAGAAATTAGTGCTCAGTTCTGTTTATTTACGACTTATTCAAACTGCAGTAAAGGACTGCAACCTAAAATCAATACTTCAGTGTCTTTTTGACACCTCTCCCAGGAAGATATGGCATTATAGCACAGTGTTCTTTTGAAATCTATAATGGCAACTAAAAATAGGTGGAAATGACTGACTTGAATAGAGCATACCGACAACCATCAGTGAGAATTTGTGATATATGACCAGTCTTTCTCATTCATCTGAGCAGAACTCTACCAATCCTACCTACCGGCGGATCTATGAGAATATGGAGAGGCAGCAGAGCTATGCGCGGTCAATGGAAGAAGGCATTCGTAGAGCTCAGGAGGAGAAGTATGCCTTCATTGGGGAGTCTGTGTCTCTGGACCTTGCTGTTGCACGATACTGCAACCTAATGCGCTGCCCGGAGGTCATTGGCATGCGAGGCTACAGCATTGCAGCTCCATTAGGTAGGTACAGACTAACCTGAGTTACAAACAGCAGGCACCATCATGAGTGTAATTATTACACAATGCACAGTCATATCCAAATATTATGACCACCTACCTAATAGTGGGAATAAACAGCTTTGGCTTGGAGTGCTCACTCGGTGGTGATCTCTGACACTTTCCTTGTCCACTATAGAGGACCACTGTGGCGTGTGATTGCTCTGTATCACTCGCCAGAGTTGTTATAACTCTCTCTGGCATCAGTGGTCCATGAGACACCACTGTTAAGTGGGAGGCTCTGACATCCCGGTGTTCTGTCGAGTTATGCTACCTTGTCGAACTGTGCTACCCTAGTGTGTATTTAACTGTAAAAATACAAAAGAATCACCATATTAGAGCACGTTCCCAGTAGAAGTGTGTGTATTATATTTGGATAGCATAAATCACTGTATCATGATAAAGTTATGTCAATGAGAGAACATTACAAACTGCTTTTTTAAAACTAATTATTGTATTTATTAGTATTCATTTCTATTTACACTTCTGTGCAATGACAGTGTGTCCAGGTTGTTTAATGCACAAAAAAAACAGATTTACCATTTAAAAAACACGAGAAATAATTTAAAAACACGAGAAATAATTTAAAAATGTAGATCTGCGCATGCGCAGTGCCTTTAGAAAGCACGTATCGATGGGTAGCACAACTCGACAGAACACCGGCTGAGTTCAATCCATACCAGGGAGGTCAAATGACCGTAGAACATGAGGTTTTGTCACTAATAACAACGCAATCTCTAGTTTTGTTTTGCACAACTATTTTGAGCAAAGGTATCAAAAGTATTCATGACTCAGGTAGAAGTATAGATACCGGGGTTTAAAAAGACTTTTATAGATGTTGAAGTATCAACTTAAGCTTTTTATTCAAGTAAAAGTACTACTAAAAGTGCCACAGGGGCATATAGTGCACTACCCCACCCCCACCCCCACCCCCACCCCCCACACCCAAAATATTTTTTTTCTAAAAGCTGTAATGACTATAATGTTATATTAAAATGGTAATGTTGAATTTTTTGGGATGTACTGGCTTCCTGTTTCAGCTGCATATATACCTCTTAAAAATGAAAACATTTTAGTAATTTTAAATATATTAGTGACCATATATGTGTAGTACTGAGCTTACTGGAGAGTGACGGGACACGTGACGTGCAGGTGTGATGGATGGCTTACCAATAGGGTATCAGAATGGTATTTGTTTATACTTCTCATCCCACCACAGTCACATTCACTCTTTCTGGATGGTGCAGTTTATCTGGATGTTTTATAAATGATGACAAACCAAAATGAAATACGTAGAAATAACGAGGCTGTTTTTAAAATGTAAGGAGTAGAAAGTACCGATAACTGCATGAAAATGTAAGTAAGTAGAAGTAAAAAGTCCGAAAACAATTACTCAGTAAATTATAAATAACCAAAATTTATACTTAAGTATAGTAATGAAGTATTTGTACTTCAGTACTTGACACCTCTGATTTTGAGTGGGAAAAACTGAAGCAATTAAGCTATTCATCACACTTCTCAAAGTAAAAACGCTGATCTGGGATCAGGTTATGACATTTACAGAGCCCTGAATACAACTATAAAGACTGGTGAGAGCTGATCTCAGATTATTGTTCTTATCCTAAAATCTATGGTAAATATGGGCCACTGTGGACAACAAAATAATCCTATTGCATATACATACTGTGTATACAAACACAGTAAATGCACAGTTTGTTTAACAGATTGCTCTGTAAGAAAGAAGCTGCCCTAAGATCATGTCCACAAGACTTAGTCCACTATTGCAGTGATGGGTCAGCTGTAGTTCACAAAGACTTTTGTTGTTTTTGCTCGATGACAGCTAGAGTTAGTGATAAAATGAAGCACCTCCAATAAGAAAATGAGGAGAAAATGGTGAACTGTGTTAATCCAGCATCAGCTTGGCCAACATTAAGATAAAGACCCTACAAGCTCCACTGAGGAGCTATATTTCAACAATAATTTAGCAAATTTAGGATTCTTATGTGTTTCACAGCATCCCTCTTCTCAATCTTTTCTATTACATCAGTTTTTCCATTGCACATATGGGATATTAGTATGAACCCACATCCTGACAAGGTAGTGTTTGTGTTTTAGGCTTTCCCATGCTGAAAAACCTGAGTGTGGCCATTCTCCAGCTGAGTGAGTCCGGGGAGCTGGATTACCTCCGCAGCAAGTGGTGGGCAAGTAGCTGTGTGGCGGAAAACGCTCAGGCCTCTCCGCTGAAGGCAAGCAGCCTGAAGGGTGTCTTTCTGTTGCTGGCACTCGGCCTGGGCCTGGGAGTCGCTATGGCCCTCATGGAGCTGGTGGCCAAGTCACGAAGCATCGCTAACACGCAGCAGGTGGGTCTGGATGGCAAAATTAGTTGAATCGCATGACAGTTGGTATGTCTATGCCTCAGTTATTTAAGCTGGCAATTATTTTTCACAGTTAGATTTTTATTTTGCAGTAATTAGACTGTCATCTGCGTGCATTGTCATCAATTCAAATGTACTGAATCAAAGAAAGTTTACTAAACATGTTTATGAATTATGAAAACAATTTCTTGTCTTTGAGGGCAGCCATGAGTAATGTTTATAGCTAGTTTATCATGGAAGCTGGAAAGCTTATCAGTTTTTGCCACTTTGTAATTTAATACAATGAATAAAAATTGACAATTAAATTATTAATTGAAATTATTTATAAAATCAACACTTTCTGATCACGATAGCCATATTATCAATCACTGCAAAGTTAAACAAGCTTTACGCCAAATTTTGGCACTCAGCTAAAGGAGAATTTCAATTTTTAAATGATGTACGTCTAATTGTGATAAACATATTTTTTTTAACTGTGACCCTCCTGTCTCAGTCTGTCTGTTTACCTGTTCCACTTGACTTTGTTTACGTCTACGTCATGTTTTTACCCTTTCCCCACCCCTGGCATGCCCTTTGTCAGTGTTTTTCAGCCAGTTGTTTTATATGTTCCCTCACTTGTTTTGGTCTTTGTCAGGCATTACGACACCAAGAGTTATCAGTCTTTGTCATAGCTACAATTGTCACAGCCGAGAGTTTTGTTAATAAAAGAACTCGTCGCACTTGCATCCTCTTCCTCTAATCCTCACTGCGGCAGCAGTTTACCTGACAACAGCAGTGTTTCCCAGGCTTGGTCCCAGATTGCTCCCTGTCCATCACGTCACATCAGCAAATATACAGGAACTGTGCATTAAAATGTGCAGGAAGGTGCTCTGTGCAGAGGATGTATTCACTTACTTTCACTTAGAAAATCAAACAAAGTCTGAACAGAGATTTGCATAAGACTTTGCCCCGAGTGGCTCAGCGGGCAAAGACGCTACCACTATGACGTGAGGATCGTGAGTTCGAATCCCGGTCATGCTGTTTGCCATCAACAGCCGGGGCCCAAGAGAGCAAAAATTGGCAGTGCTCTCTCTGGGCAGGTAGATGGCGCTCTCACTCTCCTTATCACTTTCACATTGCAATGTCCGCTGGCTCAGGCGTCTACTGATTGGTCCAATCAGAGCTGGGGACCCTGTGTGCCTTCCTCCGAGCGCGTTAGGCTCTCCAGTGATGGTGTATCAGTGGTGGTTCAAAAAGAGCCGGTGGCTTCATCACAAGCAACGGAGGAGGCTTGTGCTTGCCTGCACCCTCCTAGAGTCAGGGACATTGCAAAGTGATGGGGAGAGGCCTAACGGAGGGGATGGGCTAATTGGCTACCACTACATTGGGAAGAGGATAAAAATTGGCAAAAACCTAGAAATAAATTTAAAAAAGAAAAGACTATGGAAAGCATCTGCAATTAACTTTAGACCTTTACATGTCACCAGTAGCTTCAGCCACGCTTACTTGATACTGATATAGTCCACATTTTAATGGGAAATAGAAACATTAAAACGGTTGAAAATGTTGGACCTCTGGTTAGCCTATCACAGAAAACTGCATCCCATGTATCAGGGACTGCAAATGTACAACTGACATTAAATTCATTTTTCAATGTGTGTTTATCGCAATTTCACATTTGGTGAAACTAGATTTTTTACAATATTCTGCAAAGCTTATTCAACAAAGCGACAGTGAGAAAGAACCCATTGCTAGATAAATAAGTCAGTTAAGCGTGGTTTAAAAGCTGAGATACATTGCGTTTGCGTTACTGACACATTTTACGACTCATTCTTGGTTAATCAGTTTCAGTTGCTTAGAAGTTTCAAGCTGATTAAAGTCAAATTAATTTAGGAAATGGTGGCTTAGCCACCTTAATATATATTTTATAATGTATTGTTTCAATGGTAGCAATTCCAGGCTATAAGTCTAATCTGCCATAAACGCCAGGGGTTTAACAATATTTTAAACAACATTTCAATGAAGTATAACGAGTAAAGAAATCATTTTTACTTCTGAAGTGTAAATAATGTAAAATATTTTTTTAAATTCTCATATAAATTGGTAAAGAAAAAAATCAATAATGAAATAATAAATCTTTAAAATAGAAACAGAATCCAGCGTCCATTGCAGAATGGAAGAAGCTTGAAAGGCTACTATGGTGGCTAAAGGGTGTGGTGTACAGGAGCCTGATTCATGCTGTTCTTGCCTCTGGTGATCTCTGGTGTTCAAACAATGCAATCACATAATTACACTCCCTAAATACAAATCGGATTCCAAAAAAGTTGGGACACTAAACAAATTGTGAATAAAAACTGAATGTTGGACATCTTGGCTTTAGAGAGACACTGACACTCTGAGAAGCTCTTTTTATACCCAATCATGTTGTCAATTGGCCTAATTAGTGTTAATTGGTCTTCCAGCTGTTCGTTATATGCTCAATTTCCTTTTTCCAGCCACTTATTGCTACTTGTCCCAACTTTGTCAAAATTTGTTGACACTGTGAAATTTTGAATCAACATATTTTTCAACAGTTTTTTTTTTCCTCACAGAAATCTTGCTGTTCTGTCTTGACCACTGAACTCAGTCAAAGATTTGGAAGACGGGAGGAGAAGACATCGACAGAAACAGAAGAGAAATGCAAAGCTTAAAACTTCCCTTCATTAACACGCTTAGATTGTGGTTCACGTCATGCAGCTGATGTTTCTTTATTAATTGCCTTAGAGACTGTGCTAATTTTCTGTGAGAAACATGACTTCTTTACATTTAATGTCATATTTTAACTCTAAAGATTCTTCAGTCTACAGATTTAGGTTTATGGGACATCAGTCTTAGAAATTCCACATTAGTGCTCTTAAAAAGTCAAAAAATACATCTAACAATACATATAAAATGAATTTCGTAACTTCGTTTGAATACTTTAGCCATGTTGACGTGAAATGACTCTTAGTTTATGGTAAGTTTGATCTGGTAAAAAATTGGTTTGCATTGGATCTAAAAGAAGCTTTTTAAGAACTCTGTAGTCCTGCATGAAGTGTATTGTGTTTGTATTGCTTTTATACTGTAAATGCCAATAATTGCATATAAAATAAAAAATGCTACATGAATGGTTTTATTGTGTATATTTCATTATAAAAGTCAGCAAAAGTCTTAGGCCAAGAACATTATTTACTGGGGATTTCCACTGATATTTTAAACATACTTTAATACTTTAATACATACTTTACTAAATTTAATAACTGAATCTTTCACGGTTTTGATTTGAAATCTGACTGATTTATTTATAGTGATGGTGATAGGAACCAGAGACTGTGGTGATGACATCACAAATATAACCACTTTCAATGTACTATTCAAAACAATGAGACAACCTACAAATATCTTCTGAGATTTTATGTTTTCTTCGTGGCCTATTTTGAGACAGAATGCCCTGAAAAACCCAAAATAAGAAAAAGTCAGGACAGCACATACAGGGGTTAGACAATGAAACTGAAACAGCTGGTTTTAGACCACAGTAATTTATTAGTGGGTGCTGGGCCTCCTTTTACAGCCAGTACAGGGTCAATTTGTCTTGGGA
>BRDA01063773.1:9804-33967 GCA_036984385.1 Crenuchus spilurus
TAACCTTTATAGTAATCCTTCTGTGTAAAACATTACATGAAAGCTTTAGATTAAAATTTTTGCATTAAGTCTTTACAAACAGTATATTTTTACATTATGTCTTACAGTAAAACTTTACAGTAAAGCATTACATTAACCCATTATTAGATTAGATTAGATTAGATTAAATTAAACTTTATTGGCATTGTGCAGAGTACATGTACAGAGCCAATGAAATGCAGTTAGCATCTAACCAGAAGTGCAAAATACAGTGTTATATACATAAAGTGCAGGGGAGCCTGGATGCTGTAATTACAATATGCAAAAATATACAGTATAAATATATATATTAATAATATACAAATGTACAGTAAACAATGTACAGTGGAGAGGAGAGTTATAAAGGAGAATGGTAGTAAATTGTACACAGTGCAGAAAATGACAATGAATGTAGAATGTGTATAAAAGTATATACAGTATGTACAGTAATAAATTAGTGCAATATGGATTGTGCAGATGAGAGTGTAATATATTACATTACAGAAAGTGCAGGTGCAGTTAAGTGACTATGTGGAGTTAGTAAGATCACAGCTTCAGGGAAGAAACTCTTCCTGAGTCTGCTGGTACGGGAGCGGAAGTTAATGTTCTAAGTGTGAATAAGAGAACCGTCTTCTACAGAGAACAAAGTTCTGTATGTTTTAATGCACACTTACTCCTTATTTACTGAAATTTAAATGAAAGAATAAAATATTTCTACAGAGTTTGGCACCTTCATATTGCAGGTTGTATTTTAGTTTTAAATTTAGAAAATAAGACTTAAAATTAAAATTAAAATATGCAGAAATGTTCTAATTCCCTGTTAATAATTTGACTTATTTTCACTTCAAACATCTGACTGTGGCATTTGACCAGGTGTGCACTAACTTTTTCACAAGGCAGTCTTCATTTATTACATTTTTCACAACTGCAGGCTGGACTTTAGAGTGTGTGAAATCTTTAAGATAAACAGACTAGCATATAAAAGCTGAAAAATGACTTTCTGTTGACTTCCACTATAAGTGAGGAGAGTTTTTTCCTTCTCCTGTAAAGTTTCACATAATAATAATAATAATAATAATAATAATAATAATAATAATAATAATAATAATAATTATTATTATTATTATTATTATTATTATTATTATTAGTAGTAGTAGTAGTAGTAGTAGTAGTAGTATTACAAATTTATAGTATTAGTACTATTGCTGCTGCTACTACTGCTAATAATAATCCATATCTAATACTGCCATTGCTGCCACTACTACTATTAATAATAATAATAATAGTAATAATAATAGTAATAATAATAGTAATAATAATAATAATAATAATAATAATAATAATAACAAATTATTTAAATAAGTAATACTAATACTACTATTAGTACTACTTCTGATAATAGTAATAATAACATTAATAAAATAATACTTTTATTACTGTTGCTACTGCTACAACTAATAATAATAATAATAGTAAATATAATGTATTATTATTATTATTATTATTATTATTATTATTATTATTATTACAACTCTTAAATATTGTTTGTTCTCAGTTTTCTCTGTTTCATTAATTAATATGTAATGTGTTTTTCTACAGGACTACTGAAGAAAAGTCTGGTTTCAGTGTGCTCGGCATTGGGAGTGGTGGAGGTGTGTGTGTGTGTGTGTTGTACACTGTCTCCATCTACTGGCTGTTATCAGCTCATGTTGATGGGTGTGGAGCTGCTGTTCTGGACTAAAACTAATAAAATGTTTTTTTAGTCATGACCTTCACTAAGTTCTAAGACCAGACTTCATTAAGGAAGGTTTTTATTGGCTGAGACTTTATTTCACATCAGTTGTTCCTCAGAACCATCAGTAACTGCTTCATTAACAGATGCTGAGTGACATTATTAATTATAAACTGCTTTTTATTATTAATTAATCAATAATCACATCATCACGTAACTATTTATTAATGATTAGTACAGTCTTAAGTATTGATAGATGCAGCGTTATTGTAAAGTGTCCTGTAGGAGATGTGAGTGCACATGTTTAGAACCAATAGTTCTGTCTCTGTACCTCAGGTGAGATGGATCTGTACCTGATATCCATCCTGCAGTCCATGCTTCCCTCGGTTCTGATCAATGTGGACATCGTAGAGCCCAGTTCTGACCTCAGTCAAAACTTTAAAGGTACTTTAAATAGTAGTACTCCACTCCAATTCATGCATACACCAGTGCTCTAGAACACTGGAGAACACCTTTCAATACAGGTGAGCAATGTTTTCTATGATAAATGTGCACAGATGAAGAAAACACAGATGCTAGAACAGTATAGAACAATTTTCTACCAGTGTAGGATACAGATAAAGATCTAGAACACTCTCAAAAACTGTAGGTATATGGTATAAATGAAGACCTAGAACACTTTAGAGAATTATTACAGCTTTTCTTCAGTTGCAGGGCACAAATAAATATCTTAAACACTGTAGAACACTTCTACAGGTGTAGACTCTAGATAAAGATCTAGAACACTGCTGAATGTATTTTTACAGACCGGGTACAAATGAAGTTCTTTAACAGCTGTCTAGAAATGAACAGCATTTAAGACGGTTGTTGCATACAGCTGGAGATCTAGAACACTGTATAACACTTGTCTGCAATTGTTGGCTACAGATCTAGAGGGCTAGAACATAGCAGAACGTGTTTTTACTTGTAGGATATGATGGTAAAGATCTACAACAGTTTTCTACAGTTGTTGATTACGAATGAAGATCTAGAACACTATAGAACATGTGTTTTACAGGTGGAGTACAGACATGGTGAACAGTTGGGTAAACCTGATTGTCTGACTGTTTTCTAGCTCTGGTGGCCAAAACATCCAACCTTGAGAACGTTTCTTTTAACTGGAACATTGTGGGATGCGCAGAATATGAGAACCAAGTCAAAGATAAAGAGAACGTCAAGTTTGACCTCATCCATATGATTCAGGTATGCAGACGCCAGGTTTTCAGTGATTGATGTGAGGTTCTGAAGACTCTGGGTCAGTGTTATTGTTTCTGTGTGTAGATGCTGTACTATGTGGAGAACCCGGCAGAAACACTGAAGTTCTTCCACAGTCTGCTGAAGGACAACGGCAAACTGCTGATCATCCACGAAGCAGGTGAGCATCGCTCCAGTAAATATCCAGATGAAGATCTAGAACAATGCCTTCTACAGATCTAGGGCACACAAGATGTTCTGTAACACCTTGGAGATCTAGAACACCATAATAAGAGTTTTGCAGGTATAGGATGCAGATGATAATCTAGAACATTGTCTAGATATGGGTTATAAATCTAGAACACTAGTATAGAGCTGTGGCGTATGAATGAAGATCTAGAAGACGTTTGAACACAGTTTGTGAGATGTAGAACTATAAGACTGTATAACACTTTTCTACAGTTGTCTAAAGGTTCTAAAGGTCTAGAACATAGTAGAACCAATATTTTTACAGGTAGGGTACAGATGAAGTAGTAGAACACTTGTCTACAGTTTTTGTGGTAAAGATCTAGAACACTTTTCTACAGTTGTTGGGTACTAATGATCTAGAACACAGCAGAATGTGTTTTTACAGACTACAGTGTAATTAACTGTGAATTATAACGAGTGATGTCCGAGGACTTTCTGTGTCGTCCACAGCGAACAGTGGTTGGGAAGTTCTGTGGAAAACCTTTAAGAAGGAGCTGTGCACCAACACCCTGTCAGACTACCTGTCTGCTGGGGACATTAAGGTCCTGCTGGACTCTCTGGGGCTTCGTTACGAGGAGCTGCTAGGCCAGAACACGCTGGACATCACCGAGTGCTTTAAAGAGGGCAGCAGGGATGGCGCCATGCTGCTGGACTTCATGACGGATAGAGATGATTTCCGCTCGGCTTTCCCTGCCGATGTTCGCGCCAGAATGCTGGAGCTGCTGAAGAACAAGTGCAGCGTCACCACAGGTGGACGAGTTCTCTTCAACTGCAGCCTGAGCGCCCTGCTCGTCCACGCTTAAACTAGATAGAGGAGGTACTAAACTCACTGCGGTGTCGCTGGGGCTGTAACGATCCAGTTAGGTTCACACTGGGCTCACTGTTAGATTTTTTCACTATTTTTTCATTGTTATTTTGGAAGTGTAAACAATGTCAACATAAAGTCCCCTGAAATTAAAATAAATGACTAAAAACTGAGCCGAATGGAAGAAGCTGTGAGGCTACTACGATGGCTAAAGAGTGTGGTGTATGGGAGTGTGACTTACAGCTAGAGCTCAAACAAATTCCCACATAATTTCTAGCAATGCAGAATATTTGGCAACCGAAATTAGGTGAAAAGACCAAATAATTCCTACAGAACACTGATGTTTTCATGTCATCGTTACCTTTTTGAACATTCAGAATTGTGCTTTTCCTCACCAACAAACTACAAGCACAATCTTTACTAAACTACACTTGTTATGATGAAGCCAGAATACAGCCGCTTAGCTTTGTGTTTGTGCTCCCTGCTGCAGTGTTAGGGAGCGTCTCACAATTAGCAGAAGAAATGTGAAGTGTTTCAGTGTCTGTAGCCAATGACACTCACATTAAACACACAACACATCCATGTGACTTACATCATTCATTTTAGACATTTTCATCATTTTATTAAAGTTAGTAATAATGTAACACACATGCAGCTTCATACATATTCATATATTATTGTCTTTGTTTTATATACAAATATAAACAATTAAACTCATGTTATTAAACCTAATGATGTCAAACCAGATTATATATCATACAGACATTCATTCCTGACTCACTATGAGACTTATTTTATAATAATTTATAGAAATGAAGAACCGTGTTCAGTATTCAGCCATATTATTAGTTCAGTTTCAGCCCAAAATTTTAATTTCGGTGCCTCCCTACAACTTTTCCACAGTTTCAGGAATTGAGTATCTCATATAGAGAGTTATAGAGAGTGCAGTCTTGAGCTCTACAAACATCAGATGAGCCACATTAAGACAAAACATCTGATTTCAGTCACTTCAGCCTGATAATGTGAACATAGACAGTCCAGCAGCTCAAATCAGATTTTGAAGTGTCTTTCACGTCACTCACAATGCAACAAAGAACGACACATCAAACCCAAAGTGACTGAAGTGCACGGATCCAAGAAGGTTGCCAGATCCTGAAAAACTCTCCAGCTCACTGTCTGACAGAAAGCAGCCCTAAACAACCTTAGAACTAACCCAAAATCTAATCTAATCCTGAGTCTAATCACAGACATTTGTGCTATAATTGCTTTTTCACCACTTTTAAGTCTTATTTTAATCTGACTTTTTCATTCATTTTCTACATAATTGTGAGCTTTTTAATCTTTAAAACTTAAAACTTTTCCTTCTGCTCTACTCTAATGTAGATTTTAAGATCCTCCACTGAATCTTCTCATATTAGAAAGTCTATGCGAGGCATCTCCAGCTCTGTTTATTCGACTGTTACTATAATAGTTTTTGGGGGTATGGCATATTTTTTAAGTAGTCCAAACTCTGGCAACCCTGAAGCCACATCACCAGCATGGCTGTAGTTACTGACGCATCCTTCTTACCACAACAACCCAAGCAGATGTGTTTGTGATGTCTGAACATGCAGGTCAGATCTGATCTCTTGTATCCACTATGAATTATTTAGAATCCACTATGAATTATTTAGAATCCACTATGAATTATTTGGTGTCCACTATGAATTATTCAGTGTCCACTATGTATTACTCAGTATCCACTATGAATTATTCACTATCCACTATGAATTATTCGGTGTCCACTATGAATTATTTTGTGTCCACTATGAATTACTCAGAATTCACTATGAATTATTCTGTATCCACTATGAATTATTTAGAATCCACTGTGACTTATTCATTATCCACTATGAATTATTCAGTGTCCACTATGAATTATTCGGTGTCCACTATGAATTATTCGGTGTCCACTATGTATTACTCAGTATCCACTATGAATTATTCACTATCCACTATGAATTATTCATTATCCACTATGACTTATTCACTATCCACTATGAATTATTCAGTGTTCACTATGAATTATTCAGTGTTCACTATGAATTATTTAGAATCCACTGTGACTTATTCATTATCCACTATGAATTATTCAGTGTCCACTATGAATTATTCAGTATCCACTATAATTTCTTCAGTGTTCATTATGAATTATTCACTATCCACTATGAATTATTCAGTATCCACTATAATTTCTTCAGTGTTCATTATGAATTATTCACTATCCACTATGAATTATTCTGTATCCACTATAAATTATTTAGAATCCACTGTGACTTATTCATTATCCACTATGAATTATTCAGTGTTCACTATGAATTATTCAGTTTTCACTATGAATTATTTAGAATCCACTGTGATGTATTCATTATCCACTATAAATTATTTTGTGTCCACTAAGAATTATTCACTATCCACTATAAATTCTTCAGTGTTCATTATGAATTTTTCACTATCCACTATGAATTATTCAGTGTCCACTATAAATTATTCACTGTTCACTATGAATTATTTAGAATCCACTATGAGTTACTTATTGACTTCACTCTAGACTGTAGGCAGTTCACAGGTAGTTCATCATGTCTGGGGTCTAAATTTTGCTTCTTTAGTGTTAGAACCAAGGCTGCAAGGCTAATGTTGCTAACAGCAGAACTCAGTAGGCATCTAAATAGTTTAGTCTTCTCTTGCAGCCACTGTAGACAGACCTACTTTAAGAAGCGGTTCAGGACACAGTATGACTAGTAATCATCTAATAAACAGACTCACATGTGAAAGAGTTTAAGAGTTAATTTTTGGTTAAATGTGTTGCCACAAATTCTTATTTTCTGTTTTATCTCTAAAGTTATAATATTACGAAAAAATTCATTTGTGATCATCATTTAATAAAAAAAAGACTTATAATTTTATATTTATGACCTAAAGTGAGCCTGTTTTTGTTTTAGTCTAATCATTTGAGCAACATTGAGGCAGAAATGTGTCACTTTACATGTAATAAATATGAAATATACATTTAAATTGAATTCTAACAGAAATTCAGATTGTTTATATGATCTGTTGATTTCTTTTCCTTTCATCATGTCCTGCCTTTTACACAGAGCTGCTGCTGTAATTCTCTGAGCCACTTTATTTGTGAATAGCTGTTAAAAGACCTTTTCAGCACAACATGATGAAACTGGCAGTAAGAGCACTTTTAGGTGAAAGTCTTTTGACGAAGACTGTACTGAGTGACACCTTCACTGGCAGGTTTTTAAACCGGCGTAAACAAAGACGTTCAGCAGCAGTGCTCCATCATTCTTATCCCGGCACTGCAGACTGTCTGTTCTTCTTTACTTTGTCTGTGAGCATCTCATTCTTTTCAGCCATGAGGTCACCAGGCGCTGGTGATGGACTCATGATGGAGCTCCATCACTGCGGTGCGTCCCAATCTAATGAAGAGTGGCGTCCGGATATTTGTGGACAGATTATGCATAAGTGTGGTAAGAAAGGCTCAGTGAGTGTAGAGTACTGTGGGTGCTTGTGTATGTAATAAAATCCCTTGTAATACTACAGGTGAGCCAGCAGATGGCGCTGCAGCTTCTCATACAGCTTTACAGTGGCTGTGATTTATATGAATGATTGTATTATTGTCTCAGGCAGTGCTGGGGATCCAGTTTAACTTTCCTGATTCAATTACATCTCGTCTGTCACGTTAAATCTCCGTTTGTTTCACTGAACAACACTTGCAGATTAACAGGAATTACGCAGCTAATTAGACGAGTTTCCAGTTAGAGCAGCAGCTGTCACCGGCCTGCATGGAGCATCCACACAGTGAGACTGAATGAGGTAAAGAGAGACTCTGCTGTCAGGAGCTGGTCCAGAAAGGCTGTAACGGGCCCGAGGCAGCACTTTACACATCTTCCAGCAGCTAATTACAGACGTACTGTTCAGACCAAACTGTAGCAGTCTTCATTATTTCTCAGTCAGTTAAAACAGGAGCCAGACCACGAGCGAGCTGGAGAAAACAGCCAGATGTGCCGAAGGATGGGCACATCTCATCATATGGAGAGATTTTTCTCTTAAGTGATGAGCAGAAAGTGTGATGATGAATTTAAGAGGTGTTTATAAGTGTAAAATGCTGGCTGATACACTTTAGAGATGCTGTGACAGCTGAAGCTGCTAATCAGTTGGTTGTAAGTGTGGAGAGTGTTATAAATATATAAGAAATAAAGACCTGACAAACCACATCAACCAGAATAACTGTGTATCAGTCCCAACATTCACACACACACACACACACACACACGCATATAAACATTTATCTCATTAAACCCTAAACTTATTATTCAGTATCCACTATGAATTATTAATTATCTACTATGAATGACAGTATCCAGTATGAGTTATTAATTTTTTTTCTATGAATTATTCTGCATCCACTATTCAGTTTCTGCTATGAGTTATTCAGTATCCAGTATGAGTTATTAATTTTTTTTCTATTAATTATTCTGCATCCGCTAATCCGTTTCTGCTGAGTTATTCAGTATCCAGTATGAGTTATTAATTTTTTTCTATGAATTATTCTGCATCCACTATTTAGTTTCTGCTATGAGTTATTCAGTATCCAGTATGAGTTATTAATTTTTTTCTATGAATTATTCTGCATCCACTATTTAGTTTCCGCTATGAGTTATTCAGTATCCAGTATGAGTTATTATTATTTTTCTATGAATTATTCTGCATCCACTTTTCAGTTTCCGCTATGAGTTATTCAGTATCCAGTATGAGTTATTAATTTTTTTCTATGAATTATTATGCATCCACTATTTAGTTTCCGCTATGAGTTATTCAGTATCCAGTATGAGTTAATTTTTTTCTATGAATTATTCTGCATCCACAATTCAGTTTCCGCTATGAGTTATTCAGTATCCAGTTTGAGTTATTTAGTATCTACTATGAATTAATAAGTATCTATTCATAGTTATTCTCTATCCACTATTAACTATTTGCTAACAGCTATGATTTGTTCAGTATCTATTATAAATTTGCCAGCATCCACTATGAATTATTTAATAGCCACTATTAAGTATTTGATACCCACTTTGATTTATTCATCTATCACAAATTATTCAGTATCTACTGTCTTATTCACTATCCACAATACATTGTTCAGTAACTGCTATAAAGTATTCACTATCTGTTATTAATTATTTGCTATCCGCTATGAATTATTCAGTATTTAAAATGAATTGTATCTAATATTGATTATTCATTAACCACTGTGAATTATTCACTATGTACTATTAATTATTTATTAACCACTATTTTTTAATTATCTACCCTAAAATATTCAATATCCATTAGGAATTTTTCTGTAGCCACTATGAATGATTCAGTATTCCTTATTGATTACTTGGTAGTAATAATAATAAAAAAATAATAAAAATATTCAGTAACTGCTGAGAATTATTCCATATCCAGTGTGAATTATGAATTATTTGGTATATTCATATAATCAATGTCTGCTATTAATTGTTTGATAAATAATATTAAACTAATGTGCAAGTGTTCTCACAAAGACAAATAAATAACCAGACCTTTGTGTGGTAAAGCATTATTAAACATAAATACAGGGTCTATATTACACATTTCATACATCAAGACAAATGAAAGAATTTCAGAAATAAAAAGTGAAATAATAAAATACATCAAAATAAAAGACATTAATGGTCAGTCTGGACTGTGCCAATCCCATCAGCCTTAAAGTCCATAACTCACAGAGGTCACACTCTCACCAGCCTCTCATTTTTCCTCTCTTTCCCTTCTTTTCCATCACTCCTTCTATCACCCATCATGTCTGAGTGTCGTCTGTGGACGCGAGCGGTTCCTCCTGCCACGTTTAATGGCCGAAAAGCCGAGACGTGGCCTTGAAATATGGCGTCGGGTGTGAAATGTGCTGGCCTGGGCCTTTCATTTGGGGGAAATTTGCTATTCAGCGAGTGAGGGGTGTGTAAATGCACCCGACTACTCCAGAACCACCTCCAGGACACCTCCTTTCCTTCTCTAATGACAGGCCAACAGTCCAGAGGCCGTCCGGGTTTATCTGGAGGTTCTGCTCCGGCCCGACTGAGCTCAAGGAGATATTCAAACACTCAGAAATTCTGCAGGCGTTCGGGCCGAAATCAATCCTCCCCGAGAAGCCGAGAGGAGATGGAATTAAGTGGGTCGACGGCAGCCGTGATCAAGATTACCTCGGACTGGCTCATTAATCTACGCCGACATCATTGAGAGACGTTCTGTTTTAGGAGCGAGGGGATGAATGGGGAGATGACTATAGATAGCAGTGATTTACGATTTGTTAATGATATTTCACGGCTCGCTGTTCTTATTAAACTGTACACGGGACGTATTTAATCTGCCGCCTTAAAAGCCATCGCTACAGGAATCTTATTAATTGACCCAATTCGTCTGTTGATTGATGCGGCGTCTGCTCATAAATTCTTCTGTGGTTTTGTTGGGTCTGTCTGTACTGATGGAGGAACTTTTTTAGGATGCTTTGTTTTGTACGTGTGCCTGAGATGGAGGGCGGGGGAAGTTAATTAACGAGGCCTTTGGGCCAAACTCTTAAGGCGAACCGGTATGTGTTTGCTTAATTAAGACACAGCGTCAGCTGTTCACCACGTCAATAGAGAGGCACCGTAGGTCTCTTTAACTACGCCCCATTACCCCTGTGTGCTAAAATAAGGCTCCGGTTCACATTATCCTGCTCTCAGAGCCACCACACTGACACTCATATCCAGTATCCACTATGAATTTAGTCAAAATCACTATGAGCCTTTCAGTATCCACAACAAACTACAAGTTGTTCAGTATCCACTATGAATTGTTCAGTAACCATTACTCATTCATCAGTATTCACTATGAATTATCCAGCATCTCCTTTAAGTTGTTCAATATCCACTATGAATTTATCACTATGAATTTATTCAATATCATTATGATCCATGCGATATCCTTTACAAATAGTTCAAAATCCACTACGAATTGTTCAGTATCTAATGGAAGCTGTTCAGTAACCACTATGAATTATTCAGTATCCACTATGAATTATCCAGCATCTCCTTTAAGTTGTTCAATATCCACTATGAATGATTCAATGTTGAGAATGAACATTTCAGTAATATCTCTTAATTATTTAATATCCACTATGAATTTATTCAGTATCACTATGAGCCATGCGATATCCATTACAAATAGTTCAAAATCCACTATGAATTGTTCAGTATCTAATGGAAGCTGTTCAGTATCCACTATGAAGTATTCAGTATCCACTATGAAGTATTCAGTATCCACTATGAAGTATTCAGTATCCACTATGAAGTATTCAGTATCCACTATGAATTATTCAGTATCCACTATGAATTGTTTAGTATCTACTTATAAGTATTCAGCATTGAGTATCACTAATAATTGTTCAGTATCCACTATGAATTGTTCAGTAACCATTATTAATTCATCAGTATCCACCATGAATTATCCTTTTAGTTGTTCATTATCTATTATGAATTATTCAGTACTCATTAGTAACTGCTCAGTAACCGCTATGAATTATCCAGCATCTGCTGTCAGTTTTTCTGTATTTACTATGAGTTTATTCAGTGTCCGCTGTTACATTTTTAATATTGACTCTGAACTTTTCAGTAGTTACTATTAATTACTCAGTATCCAGTATGAATTATTCAGTGTCCACTCTCAGTCATTCATGCTGATATCTCCTGTATCTCATCACGATGGGTGTAATGTACTGATGATATTATATTTCTCAATATTGACTTAATCGTATTCTTGCGCTAAACGGGAGAACGAGGACGCTGATCAGGAAGCGGACCCTATTCATGCGAGAGCCGTATCGCTTTCAGACTGAAGGATCTTCATATCTGATCCCCCCCGTCCTGCGGAGATGCTTTTCTATTGTGTGAGTCAGGCTGTGTTTTAAGCTGTGTGATATTAAAATCCACGTGAATCTTCACGTCTGTCCTCCCTCGCTCGGCTCAATTGTGTAAGAAATTACAAACTTAGCTCCGTGTTTGAAAGGGAGGGTCTCCAGAGTGGGATCTCAGCTTTAATAATGTCTAATAAAGCTCCCGGCGGTCCCCCCTTTTCATTCAGCCTCCGCAGAGCCGCCGGCAGGAAGCTCCTGGACTCAAGCGTCCAACCTGATCTGTCCCCCAGCTCCAGAGAGAGACGAGAGTCAACGCAGACGTTTAGCTTTCTGTGAACAAATGTCATCTCAGAGACAAAGTAGCCGGTCAGTCTGATGCTCTGATTTAGGCCCTGAACTGTGCACAGCTGGAGTTTAGTGAGCGAGCCAAGCTGGACTTCATGATTCAGCACTGGAGCTGTGAGGCTAGCAAACACTAGAAGTCTGTAGTCACCTGAATAGCCCTGTCTGTCAGTCAGTCTGTCTGTCAGTCTGTCTGTCTGAGTTATAAGGACAGTTCTTTAGAGTGGTATTGATTAAAGTGTATGAGCGTTTCTGTCCGGCCCATTACTTTACCTGCTTATTACTGAGTCACCGGTACTGTTCATCACACTTCACGCTGTTTGCAGCACATTTGCTTCCCTGTGCCGGGGCTGATCCACCCGAGCTCGTATTGACGAGCGTCTGTAGGAAGCCGTTAGAGTAACCAGGCCCTAATCCCTCAGCGGAATTGATCCCGTTTGAGATGATCCATGCGAGCCTAGTAAAGCGCGGCGGCCATTGTGTGTGTTTTACCTTTTAGCTCCTCCTGAGAAAGACGTTATTCATCACGGAGCCGCTGAGCAATAAGAGCCCAGAGTAATGAGGCTTCTGCGGCTGCTGTCAGCTCCACACCGCTTTATAAAGGATGACACAATTACACTTTACTAGCTCCCCAAAAAAGCGCTGACAAGGCCCGGTTCAATAAAGCACAATTTTCGACCGGCTTTCTGACTCCGGCAGTCATAGTTCATAAGCCTGGCGCTGAAAGGAGCTTCTCGTCACTGCGCTTTTTCCCCGCAAACAATACGGATGTCGTACGATTGTTACTGGGCCGTATAAACGCTGGCGAATGCTAACAAGGACGGTGTTGAAAGGGAGAATTATAACGTTTGGGTTTATTCCTGAGATCACTTTAAACGCTCGCCGCTCTGACGAGGTGTATCCGAGCTGCTCTTAATCTCCTCTCACTTCTGCGCCGGGCTCACCACATGAGCCTGATGTGCGTGTAATCAGAGTCTTCCCATAATGCACTACACACTCTGGCTCAACTGAAGAGCTTTTATACGCCGGGGCTTTCCACGCTATCTCGGCGCCGGGGCTACTAACCCAGGGATTTAAGAACACGGAGCGAAACGGACAAGACAGGTGTGGCTAATGTCTCCTGAGCAGACTAGATATTTATCCACCATCTCACCTAACGTCATATCAGACAGGCCAACGGGCCGGACCGTTTCCTCTTACAGACACTTTCAGATTAAGCCCTCTGAGCCCAAGACCGTTTCTAAAACCAACACTTTGGGCCAGTTTCAGGGATTAAGCTTAGTCTACTTTTCAATCAGAAATCTCTGTGGAGTCCAGGACTAGACTTAACGGCTTTACGTTGGTTTAACAGCGTCTTGTTTTATTGACTTTCTATGAGAACAAACCAGACTCATTTTAGCAGTTTCTATTGATTTGCTGACTTGATTTGGCTGGTATAGATGGTAACACCACTGACCCCACGTGGCTCAGTCACACAGTACTACACCAATATGTGTCCTTGGGTTAGACTCCAAACTCTACATGTATCTACAAAAGTGACAATTATAGCTGTAAGCTGCTCTGGATAAGACTGTCTGCTAAGTGCTGTAAAGCTAAATGTAAATAATGCTAATAGAGTGGAACCTCAGTGTTGGTCATTAATCTGTTCTATAGTGTCTAATGATAACCAAAACAAGCAATAAGTGAAGAAATATGTCCCATAAGAAATAATTTTATATAGAATAACTATAGTGTTACATACAGAACACAATGAGAAATAAATACAAAAGACTAATGAAATGGATAAATGAACATTTAACATCACTCTTACAGGTTTACGCTCTGTTTTAGAGAGTGCTGATGTGGTCCAGCCTTTGTTTTGTACACCTGTTTTCGATTGCTATTTGTTTTTGCACCCGTTTTTAGGTGGTATCACTGTGCACCCTCACTTTAATCTGACGTGTTTAGTTTGTTTTAAACGTTATCAATGAGAAACAAAGGATTAACAACAAATTCGTAGGTTAGTGATGAATATGTGGATGGATGTTTTGTTTTTGCAAAATTAGCAGCAAGTCACGTAGGCATGCAGATGAAAACCGGGCCGATGAACAATAACTGGGACAAAATTTCAGTGGAAAATGTCAATGATAACCAAATTGTACGATAACCAGGGCAGATAACTGAAGTTCCACTGTATATTAGAGAATACTCATAAACAGGGATGCAAATGAATAAGAGATTAAAACAAAGTGAGAACATTGTGCTGAAAGTTGTTCCTAGTGGATGTCGACTGGTTAGGCTGTGAAAAGTTGTACAGGGGTTGAACATCACCCTTGGAGCAGGTCAAACTTTACTTTCAATTTTAAGACCTAGGACTAATGGAAGAAGACCGCAAGACCTACCCTACTCTGTCTCTCATTGGCTAGAACTCATTGCCTTGGATGGTTAAAAGTGAGATGGTCAGGGTAAAAAAAATATCACATTTTATTTTGCTTTGCTTCCCTGAATAAGACAATCCAGAATTTTTGACAATGTCTGAGGTCACATTTTATATTGTTGATGTTAAATCACAGACTAGCACAGTGGTCACTGGTTTAACAGTGAGCAGGAATACCCGTAACGCTCAACATGGCATCTGATTCACAGAACGAGCCTCAGTTTGCTGGTAAAGGCATCAAGTGGAAAAGCTCCACACTATGTCCCCACAGTCTGTCAGCACACAATTGGTCACTTGTGATTGATGTAGCCAGTTGGGTAAGACATTGGGGTCCATTTTGTCCCCCTTCTTAGAACTGGAGCTGGGAGGCTCCCAATAGTGGAACCCAATAGTCACCAAAACAGCTTAGCTGTCAGTGATATATACATGACTAAGATCTTAGCTTAAAAAAGTCTATTTGTTAGGAGGTTTTAAATCTAGCAGTATGTTGCACTGTATCCCACTGTGTCTAGGCTGTGACAAAAACCAGCTTTTCAGGTGACTGTTGGGTTCTAGTATTTGTTGGCAACGATAACCTTGCAGCTCCAGTTCTAAACTGAAGAACTCCAAAAGAATTCCTTACCAAGGCAAGTGGAAAATAGAGCTGAGTAACTGCTTTAAAGTAGAAGTGAGGACTAAAGGGTGTTTTTATTGACTTAAATGGTTAAATAGGCATCATATTACATCATCGTTCTGCTGCATTCTCAAAGGAGAGTTTTCCTAAGTACCTTAAGAATGTTTTTAGCCACTTGTGTGCACAAACACAGAGGTCAGTGTGTGGGACTAAATGAGTTTGTGTCGACATTAATCTGGTTGGCTGGTAAATGGTCAAATTAAAACTCGAGCAATATTTCAAAAGCTGCCCGCTGCTGGAATGGCTGATGATTTTCTTCCTCCTAATGGTAACGGCATTCAGATGCGGGTCTATTTCAGTCTAATTACGGTGCTGCATTAGGCCTGCGCAGCGGTACAGTCGTGCTGCGTAGGGAAAACTGCACTGAGCTGGTGATGGTGATTGAGGCCCATGCAATCTTAATGGTAATGAAATGTGTTGCGGCGCGGCTGCTGCGGGTAAATGGCGGCAGCGGTGGCTAACTTGTTTATTTATTAAAGGAGGAGCGGTCCGCCTCTCCGCGCTATCAGTGAGGCTTGTCAGCTGCAGCAGCCAGGTGATGCATGAGCCAATATGTGGACTGGAGAGGACTCAACACCGTGCATCAGTATGAAAATCAGTTTTTCTCTTGAAATAGCTGCCGGCCGTACAAAAACGCAGCAGAATGCCGCTAATCTGCGGGTCATAAACCCGCGCGGGACGCCTCGGGGATTTTCAAAAGACAGAGATCTGAAATGTCGAGGCTTTCCATTCCATAAGCTGCACGGACTTCGGTCCTGCACCGATGGGCTTGCTTTAATAGCGTGTGAAATGGAGTCTCGCTCACCAGGCTGAATGTAAAAAGACGGCGGACTGACCCTGACGTTTACTGTCTCGAGAACTCATGGCCCAGCACAAGTCCAGACCCACAAACGTATGCAGATTCATGCAGGTTATAAGCCATTAAACGTATAGGTCCACTTTATTAGAAGCCCCTGTCGTCTACGTCCAACCAGTGACTTCCTCTCCACCTACTCTGGAAGATGGCAAAGTGCATCTACATTATCTTGGACTTGGAGTACATTACAACAGTAGAGGTGTTTCACCATGAAAACTTCCACTTAGTCTCGTCTTAGGCTTAATCTCAGTCTTCTCCAGTTTGCTGTAGTAACACCCTCCACTCTTCTGGAAAGACTTCCCTCTAGGACATTGCCCTGAGGATTTGATTGCATTCAGCCACAAGAGCATTAATGTTTTATCTGCACTGCAAACCAATCCAATTGTTCATCACTCCATGTCACCCCAAAAGTCTTCAGTGTTGCTTCATTATCCCAATTTATCCCAAGTGTGTCCAATGGAGCTTCCTTTTCTATCATGAAGATTCTTGAATGTGGTAGATTTGACAGAAATAATTTTATTTGTAGTTACATGTTAGTAATGAATAAGCATTGAAAGTCTTTTTGGCATAAGCCCCGTCCTGGGCCCGGGTCTCGGAGCATCAGGCTGTAGCTGGTCCTTGTTGATTAGAAGGAAGGCAGGGGGTGGAGCTAACAACAGGACCGGAACCAATGGTGGTAGAGCAAAGGAAAGTGGTTATGCAGGTGGACGGCTGTGATTGGTTCATAAATGAATGATGTAGTATTGAGTCTTGTGACAGAATTTATGCTAGCACTTCCATTTCCACTCTTCCCATGAAAACATCATAAGGAAGTCTCATTTTAGGCTTAGTCTTAGTCTGGGAAACAAACCTGATGTATTCTGAAGTATCAACATGTTTTGTGGTCTCACATTTCTTCTTCATAGAGATAATTAATAAAGAGTTGTTCCTCCTTTGCTTTAGGAACAGCCTCTAATTGACCTTCTGGGAAGATTTCACACTAGAACATTGCTTTGAAGATTTGATTGCATTGAGCCGCAAGAGCATTAGTGTGATCATCTGGATAGCAAACACCAATCAAAGTGTTTAGTGGAGCTTTTCGGACTCATGCCTAAGATGTTGAGTAGGATTCATCACTCCAACTTGGAGAAGATCTTCATCATTCAAGCTGATTCCAGAGGTGTTCATATAAAAGTCATCACTCAACGTCTCTGAGGTTCCTAGTACAACATATCCCAAAGGTATTCCGTGGATTCTCATCATCTAAAAGATGTTGAGTGGATTCCAGCTTAACCAAAGGTGTTTAGATTAGCTTTATCAGTTCAACTTGATATTCATCACTCCAGCTCTTCCCACAAATGTTCAATGGAGCTTTATCACTCCAGGTCATCCAGTTGTTCAGTGGAGACTAATCATGCCAACTCATCTCAGAGGTGTTCAGTGAAGCTTCGTCACTTCCTCATTGTTCCTCGTTAGTATAGTGGACAGCATGCTGAGTAGTAAAGTGGACAGGGTCTATGCCGGTCGCACGTTTGACCCTGGATGTGTTGAATTTACGTACATGTTTGAATGATCAACGTCAGTTGACCAGGCTGCACTATCCCAACACAAACGTCTCTCAGATACGATCTGTCCGTAATTACACACTTCAGCTTTTTGAGAGCTCCAGAACGACAGCAGCCAAATGGATTCGCTGGTGATGAACAGAAGACAATGGCTTTCCAAATCCCGAGTATGGGATTGTATCATTCGGCAGCCCTCAGTATGAGCGTGTGTGCTGTAATTATGGCTGAGTGACTTTATTCCAAGTCCTTGACCCAGTTCAAAGGCCTTATCACAACAGGCCGCTTGGAGTCAAGATTACTTTTTGAACTTCGGGGGAAGGAACGGAAGGATGGAGGGAGGGATAGAAGAAAAGCTAATGTTATTTGTACAGATATGTAGAGTTTGCCCTGCTCAGAGCTGTTTAGCAGGCTTTTTGTAGATGCGGCATGAAGAACCCTGATTCCTCCCTCTCTCCGGCAGAGGAAACATGCTTTTAATCCATGGCCTGAACTGCTCCAGGCATGGAGAAAGCCTGAAATAGTCATTTCAGATTTGCAGAAATGCCTGAAGTGCTAGGGGTCGAGCACATAGGTAAAAATGCATTTGGAAAGCAGAACAAGCAGAACAAGAACCACATCTCTGAGGGAGTCAACACGAGCCTTTTCCGTCCTCCTGCTTGCTGTTGGAGTCTATGGAAGTCGTGAGGGAATACAGTGGGATAGAGAATTATACTCCATTTCACTTCACCAGGAATCATATTTACACAATTTTCCATTTACCTCAGACACAGTCAGCCAGCCAAGACATTTGGGCTACAAGGCTAATATTGCTAACACTGAAGCTCAATAGTCACCTAAATAGCCTGGTTATTTTTATAAAAGTACATTCAAACTTCTCTCCAAGCTCATCCCAGAAATAATGAGTGGATGTGGTTCAGGACATCATATGACTTACTGTGACTCTATATCTGAGTGAGTCCTAGGTTTAGGTCTTGGATTAAGATTAAGGTTAGAGTGAGTGTTAGGTTTAGGTTCTGGTTTAAGATTGGGATTAGAATGAATGGTAGGTTTTGGTTTAAGACTAAGGTTGTCTAAGGTTGGAGTATGTGTTAGGTTTAGGTTTTGAATTAAGATTAAGGTTAGAGTGAGTGTTAGGTTTAGGTTCTGGTTTAAGATTGGGATTAGAATGAGTGGTAGGTTTTGGTTTAAGACTAAGGTTGTCTAAGGTTGGAGTATGTGTTAGATTTAGGTTTTGAATTAAGATTAAGGTTAGAGTGAGTGTTAGGTTTAGGTTCTGGTTTAAGATTGGGATTAGAATGAGTGGTCGGTTTTGGTTTAAGACTAAGGTTGTCTAAGGTTGGAGTATGTGTTAGGTTTAGGTTTTGGATTAAGTTTAAGACTGTTAGAGAGAACATTAGTTTAAGTTTTAGGTTAAGATGGTACTACAGGTTAAGATCAACATTAGTGTTAGAG
Organism: Crenuchus spilurus; assembly: GCA_036984385.1. Taxonomy (NCBI): domain Eukaryota; kingdom Metazoa; phylum Chordata; class Actinopteri; order Characiformes; family Crenuchidae; genus Crenuchus; species Crenuchus spilurus. Next base: position 29,082 of record BRDA01063773.1, read on the forward strand.
TCAGTTCTAGGTTTCGGTTAAGGTTATAGTGAGTGTTGGATTTAGTTTCTTGGTTGAGATTAGGACTATACTGATTGTTAGGTTTTAGGTTAACATTAAGTTTAGTGTTATAATGAGTAGGATTAAGTTTTAACTTAAGATTAAAGTAAAGGTAGAGTGGGGTTTTAGTTTTTGGGTAAAGGTTAGAGTGATTGAGTAGGATTAGTTTTAGTACTAGGGTTAGTTTTAGGATTTGGGTTAGAGTGATTATTACGTTTAGTTTTAGGGTTTCATTGAGTATTATGTTTAGTTTTAGGGTTAGAGAATTAGGTTTAGTTTTAGAATTAGGGTTAGACTATTATTATAGAGTATTATGTGTAAGTATTGGATTAGGTTTAGAGTGAGAATCAGGTTTAAGTTTTAGGATTAAGCTTAGATTGAGAATTAGGTTTAGTTTAAGGATTTGGGCTAGAGTGAGTGCTATGTTTAGTTTTAGGGTTAGAGTGAGTATTAGGTTTAAGTGTTGGATTTGAATTACATTGAAAATTAGGTTTGGTTTTAGGATTAAGGTTAGGTTGAGTATTAGGTTTAGTTTTAGGGTTAGAGTGAGTATTAGAATTAGTTTAGGGATTAGGGTTAGAGTGAATATTATGTTTAGTTCCTGAGTTAGAGTGAGTATTATTTTAAGTCTTGGATTCAGATTACTTTGAATATTAGGTTTGGTTTTAGGATTAAGGTTAGATTGAGTATTAGAGTCACAGTAAGTAATATGATGTCCTGAACCACATCCACTCCTTATTACCGGCATGAGCTTGGAGAGAAGGATTAGGGCTAGAGTGAGTGCTATGTTTAGTTTTAGGGCTAGAGTGAGTGTTATGTCTAGTTTTAGGGTTAGAGTGAGTATTATGTTTAGTTTTAGGGTTAGAGTGAGTGTTAGGTTTAAGCCTTGGATTCAGATTACATTGAATATTACGTTTAGTTTTAGGATTAGCAATAGGGTTAGAGTGAGTGTTAAGTTTTGGTTTAGGGTTAAAGTGTTAGGATTAGTTTTAGGACTGGAATTAGAGTGAGGTTTTAGGTTTTGGAATTTATTTGGATGTCAGTTGAAGAAAAGGTGAAGATCAGACGTGATGTGCTCAGATGAGTCTGACAGCATCAGTAGACTAAGTTTAAGTTGGCGTTTTGGTGTAAGTCTGTAGTTGGGATAACCTCCAGACTGGGGCAGAAAACAGGAGAAAAGCCAGAGAACCCAGGAGCTTCCTGAAACCCAAGAGCAGGACATTGAGTGGTGCTCTTAAGGTTAATTAGAAAAATTATCTCATCAGCTGAGGACAAATGGAGAGATGGACCCCCCCTCCACCCTCTTAAAAAAAGGAAAAAAGGAGGAAACCTGCTGGCAGACATGCTAATCTCTGGCCGGTCTGTTCCGGGTCCACCTGCGATCCGTCTCTGTCAGAGTCCTGAGAGATCCGCTCCAATAAACCCGTGTGACTCAGATACTAATGAAAACAGAGGAGGAGAGGAGAGCTCTCTCTCTCTCTATCTTTCTATCTATCTCTCTCGCCCTCCCTCTTTATTCTCCTCAGTGACTGCACTGCGCTCAGGATACTGGACTAAATGAAGCAGAACATCCCTCGCTCTCTCTCTCTCTCCTTCTCCCACTTTATCTGTCCCTTCTTTCTCTTTCATTCTCATCATCACTCTCTTTCCTTCCATTTCTCTCAGTCTCTCTCTCTGAATCACTCTTTCTGCCTTTTCTCTATATCTTTCTCTCACACATACATATATTTCTGTTGTCCTCTCTCTGTCTCTGTCTCTCCACTTTCTCTTTCTTTCTCTTCTCTCTGTCTCTCTATATCTCTCATTCTCATGTTCTCTCTCTCTCTCTCTCTCTCTCTCATTGTTCCACATATGTTTTTGCTGTCCTTCACTCTTTTTGTCTTTCTATCTCTCTTTCAATAATATTTTTAGTCTCTCTATGTACATATACCATTCGTTCTGTTTTCTTGTTCTTCTTTTTCTCTCTTTTCACTTTCTTTCTACACCTTTCTCTTTCCCTCTCCTTTTTTCTTTTTCACTCTCTCCCGTTGTCTTCCTTTCCTCTTTTTTTATTTCCTCTCTCTCTCTCCGTCTCTCTCTCTCTCTCTCTCTCTCTGAATCACTTCTTTTAGTCTCTTTCTCTCACACATACAGTGCCTTGTGAAAGTATTCACTCCCTTGGCTTTTTACCTATTTTCTTACACTATAACCTGTATTTAAATGTTTTTTATCTGAATTGTATGAGGTGCATTTGCACAAAATAGTTTAAAGTTGGTGAAGTGAAATGAGAAAAATATATATAAAGAAAAAGAAATAAAAAACTGAAAACTGGCATGTGCATATTTATTCACCCCGTCTGCTATGAAGCCCCTAAAATGTTCTGGTGAAACCTGTAAGCTTGTGTCACATGATCTGTCAGTATATATGCACACCTTTTCTGAATGGCTGCAACAACATTATGCAAGAGGCACCACAACCAAAAGCAGGTCTCCAAAAAAGTCAGAGACAAAGTTGTTGAAAATATCAAAATCTGTGATGATCCCACGGAGCACCATCAAATCCATTATCATCAAATGGAAAGAACATGGTACCACAACAAACCTGCCAAGAGAGGGCCGCTCACCAAAACTGTGAGACCAGGCAATGAGGGCATTAATCAGAGAGGCAGCACAGAGACCAAAGGTAACCCTGAAGGAGCTGCAGAGTTCCCAAACAGAGACTGGAGTATCTGTCCTTATGACCACAATAAGCCAGACACTCCATAGAGCTGGACTTTATGGAAGAGCGGCCAGACAAAAGTCTTTACTGACAGACAAAAATAGGAAGGCTTGTTTTGAGTTTGCCAAAAGACATGTGGGAGACTCTCCAAATGTATGGAGGAAGGTGCTCTGGTCATTTGAGTCCAAAATTTTACTTTTTAGCCACCAAGGACAATGCTATGCCTGATACAAAACCAACACAACTCATCACCCCAAGAACAGCATCAGGCTGTCGGGATGTTTTTCAGCAGCAGGGACTGGGAAACTGTTCTGAGTCGAGGGGAAGACAGATGGTCGTAAATACAGAGATATCCTTTATCAAAACCTGTTTGGGTCCATCAGTGATTTGAGGCTGGGACGGAGGTTCACCTTTAAAAAGGACAATGACCCAAAGCACACTGCTAAAGCATCACTCGAGTGGTTTAAGGGGAAACATGTAAATGTATTAGAATGGACTAGTCAAAGCCCAGAACTTAATCCAGCTGAGAATCTGTGGTCAGACTTGAAGATTGCTGTTCACAAATCTCAGTGGCAAGATGTGGCAAGCTCATAGAGACTTATCCTCTACTACTCTACTCTACTATGTATTGACTGTAGGGGGGTGAATACTTATGCACACTGAAGTTTTCTGTTATTTTGTCTTATTTGTTGTTTTGTTTCGCAATAAAAATAAAATGAGATGTTTAAAGCTGTAGACATGTTCTGTAAATGAAATGATGTAAACAATCGAATAAAACATTTTAATTCCAGGTTGTGAGGCAGCAAAACACGAAAAGTGCCAAGGGGGGTGAATACTTTTGCAAGGTACTGTACATGTTTGCTGTTCTTTTTTCTATTTTTCTCCTTCTCTTCTCTCTCTTTCCATCATCTATTCTTCCTTTTTCAGTTTTGCTTTATTTGTGTGTATATCATTCTCTTCCTTTCTCGTTTCTGTCTCTCCCTGTGTTGTCTTTCACTCTCTTGATCACCTGCTGTCCTTAATTTCTATAAAGCTCTCTCTGAATCAGTTCTTTTATATCTCGTTTGATGGTTCTGTCTCTTCTCTCTCTCTCTCTCTCTCTCTCTCTCTCTCTGTAGTGCTGGTGATACAGAGGCTCATATATTATATGATATATTATATATTATGTGATATTAGGAGGTGAGATAGCGTTCGCTGCTCTATGAATAATTTCTGTTTGTCGGCCGAGCTTTTTGGCTTTACTTTATCACAGGTGAGAATTGAAGAGAATAACAATTCTCCATATCTGTCTGAGACACTCGGGGTGTGTGTGTGTGTGTGTGTGTGTGTGTAATAGATGCAGTGTGTTCAGGCTGATTCAGTGCGGTCAGTTTCAGCCCCGGCCCTGCTGTCTGAGTCCTTCGCTCGTCCACTCTGATGGTCTGATAGTGAAGGGCATTTCTCATAAGGTCAGCGGCTGCTCCTGCGGCGCTCCACTTTAGCCTTTAATTCACGAGCCGCGCCGGCATCCGGAGGATGTGATTAGAAAATGTGTTTTTCAAACAGCCGTCCTCATCACTCAATTACCACTCGGGCCTTCAGACGGGCTCGAGGAGACGTCCAGGAAGCCGAGCAGACACTCCGAGACATCAGACCTGACCTTGTTGTTCTAACACATGGGATTCAATAAAGACCATTCAGCCTTTATAACACAGGAATGAGGAACACTTACACAGCTGTACACAGTATTACATCACATGTGTTACTGATGATCTGATAATAAGCTCATTAGTACCAGATCTACTTCACAGGTGACACCAGCCAGCCAATCAGAAAAGAGTAACACAGTGACTGTGTTACTACTGTATCAGTGCTGCTACTACAAACCGGATTCCAAAAAAGTTGGGACACTAAACAAATTGTGAATAAAAACTGAATGCAATGATGAGGAGGTGGCAAATGTCAATATTTTATTGGTAATAGAACATAGATGACAGATCAAAAGTTTAATCTGAGTAAATGTAACATATTAAAGGAGAAATATGTTAATTAAACATTTCAGTGTCAAAAATTCCGAAAAAAGTTGGGACAAATAGCAATAAGTGGCTGGAAAAAGGAAATTGAGCATATAACGAACAGCTGGAAGACCAATTAACACTAATTAGGTCAAT
>BRDA01063777.1:0-20965 GCA_036984385.1 Crenuchus spilurus
GGTTCGTTATCCGATTTTTCGTTTTGGTTCATAAAACGAAAAACAAAAAACGAGTGGTTTTCTCGTTTTTTCATTTTTTGTTTCAAACGGAAAAATGAACTGCCTGAATGTACACGGACCATTACAGTCTGTAGATGGTGCTGCAGAGGCAATCTCGCCATTATGGACTGAAAGCTGCTGAAAAGCTGCCAACACCGTGTTATTCACAGTGTTGGCCTGTGAAAGAAATTATTTACCAGCAGCATGGAGGTGGTCAGTGAGTGCAGGGAAGTAGTGTCAAACAAGGAAGAGTGCAAGATATCACTTGGGTACTTAGTGAAATGATTTAACAGGATAAAAATTCATTATATATTACGCATCCATCTGCCTGATCAGAAATGTAACAGAACATTGTTGAAGTGTAATCATCATTAAATTGTTGGAATTTTTCCTTCACACACACTTATGCCACTTCCATTCTACTCCTTTTATTTAAAATAACATTAACACTATTATTCCATTTATTTAAATGTGTCTTCTCTCACACAAAACCTTCATATTCACAAATGCACACACAGTAGATGATGATGTCTTTCACACATTACTGAGAATTTAGGCCACAGTCTTTCCATTTACCATTTCCTTTACATTCATGTTGTCCTACTACTGTTTAGTTTACTGTGTGCACTTGCTATATTACACATTTTTTTGACTAACACTTCTATTCTGTTTCATTGTCTCTTCTCTTTTACAAAAAAAAAAAAACTTCTCACACACAAGTGCACACACAGTAGATGGTATTTTTGATTAATGACTGCGATCTTATGCCACCACAGCCATTATAGTACTGTTTAAAGTTTACTGTGTGCACTTTCACTAAAGGAGATGTTGAAAAAACAAGTTAATATTTTTGATATTTTTTGTAAATATCAACTGTCTTTAGAAATTTTCATTTATCATTTATTTATTTTTCAAAATCAACACTGTGAATAAATATATTATTACCGGGTCTTTGTCTGCCTAGTATATGTGGTCATTTCACAAACTTCAGTTATTCATTGTAAGTTATTCATGTAAGAAGGAAAATGCATAACATGAATATAAATATGGGTAAATTATGAGTTTGTAGTATTTTTTTTTCTTTGTAAAAAAGTAAGTGTTAATGAAGCAGTTTAGTCAGATGCTAGAGGGACATGTAACACATAAGCTGTAATTTTCTCATTTACTGTCCTTCAACATCCGTCATCGTCATTGAAGTATTTTAAATTATTTTCATATTTAGATATGATGCCACAATAAAATTAAATGACTTTAGATGTGTTTTTTAAGGTGATTCAGTGCAACTGACTCCTGTTATTTATTTATTTTTTTATTTTCCTCTAGTTATCAGTCCAAAATGGCAGCAGTGCTGTCAAGCCATGGAAGGGACTGTAGTTATGGAGCATTCTATTGAGTTTTGCCTGAGCGTTCTATAGAGTATATACTCTTTATGGCATAAAATGCTATTCTTTAATGTAACTTATTGTAGTTGAAAAAAACAACCAACCAACCAAACAAACAAACAAACCCTTAAAAACCTAATTAACTCTGCCAGAGTGTCTTCTTTAAGGTCAGCTTGCCGATTCCAAGCCTGAATAAAGGAGGAGGGTTGAATGTAGAGCTGGCAATCCCTCCCCTCACAACACTGTTTTGGTTAAATTTAATATTCTAACATTAAATAATACAGGACAAAATTGATTTATGTAATGTGGGTCTAGGCAAAGCATTAAGGTCATTAAGTTATTTGATAAAGTTCATTTGTAGTCCTAAACATATTTTGGGTGTTTTTTCCTCACTTTTGTCTCCAAAAATTATTCCTCTCTCCTACAGCCTGGATTACAACTACATGCAAATGACATTCAAATTAGGTGATGATGTCATATTGTTATGTCTAGCAACTTTTAGGACAGCCAATAGCTACTTTGCTTACTGAGGAGTTGGCAAAACTTGAGCAAATGTTGAGGATCCAACTTTATTCTTCTACCTGCATTTTATCAGAATTTACTTCTAAAAGCCTCCTGAGAAGATCTGCATACTTTCTTCACCCTTTGACTTCAGTGAGGAAACTTACTCAATAATTTGTAGCATAATATTAATTTAGAGTAATTTTGTGATGTAAATTAACATGATTCTACAGATAAGAATTAAGTTTAAAGTTAGCTGTTATGCTAGTTAACTGTTAGCTACATTAGCTAAATAGCTCGCTATCAGTTACAAACTCCTTAGCTAGTTAGTTTGTAAGCTAGTGTGTATAAATAAACTATTTACACATTAGATTTTATTATTTAGTGAGATTTAGTTGATAAAATCTTCAGTTTGTCATAAGTGTGATAGTATTTGATCAATTAAATTTGTGTGTAAGTGTGTGTTGTGCTAGTTGCTAACTTGATGCATTACTTCAAGTAGGGTGACCAGATCCAAGATGAAGAAAAAGAGGACATCTCAGCAGCATTTTTTTTGTGCTTGAACATAAATTGTATTATTATTAATTATTAATAAATACTGTCAAATCATGAATATTTTTTATTAATAATTACTAGTAACTATTAACACTATACTATTAATAACTATGAAATTTATTATGAATAATAAAATAATAAAATAAATATTAATCATTAATAAAATATTAACACATTATTACATATTATTAAAAAATAATAAACTGTTAAAAGCATGTAGCATAAAATGATCACCCAATCCTTTTCAGCCAACTTTACTTCAGCTCATTATCACCAATGTTACACTTATGTTTGGAATATATGGTCAATATACGTTTGCAAAATGTAATTATTTTGATAATAGTTCAACTTAGAGGCATGTAAATAGATGGCTTATCACAGACCGGTAGACACACGCACACAGACTCAAATGTTAATTAGGTTTAATATGAAACCTCTGATATTAAAATACGTCTAGCTGATGTGACACAGACAGAACAAACTCTTAACATGTAAACAACTTACAGGTGAAAACGGACGCTGTTTGAGGGAGTGACAGCGGCGATGACCAATCACACGTTAGCAAGAAACAGCAGAGCCAATCGGTGATCTTCTAGGCGACCTCAAGGGAAACTGGCTTGGACTAATGCTCGCCCAAAGTACATTTAATATAGCGTAACATCTCACTCAAGCGAACCGAATGGAATAGGGGGAGGGGGAGACTAATTTGTGAACGAAATGCTTCTCGAGTAAAACAAAATCCCAGAAATTAGTGAAATTCTGCCTATGGATATGTCCTCTTTTTGAGACTTAAAACACATGTCCGGGCAGAATTTCACTAATGTCTGGGATTTTGTTAAAAAATTTTGGGTAAAAGAGGGCGTCTGGTCACCCTAATCACTTCAAAGTACTGAAATAGGCCAAAGAGAAACACCATAACAGGTAAGAGTTTTTAATTATTTTATAGAAAATTTTCTTCACCTTTTTGCTGAGCTGACTAATAGATAATTTATTAGGAGACAGATTTATTTTTTAAGAGAGAGAAATACATGGCTGATTTGGATGTAAGTAAAATCATAGTTTATAAAAGAAATGACCTCAGGTCCCCAATGTACACTTAATTCACGCTGAATAGGGATACAGAACTGTCAAACTTGCCTAAAATGTCTACATCAGTAACATATTCTGTTTATTCTTCTACTGCAGGGAAGAATACTTCTCATTTTATATTTAATTTAAGTGTTTTATACATTTACACTTTAAATTATTTTTATTGATCTTTTGATTATGATCTTTAAATGGCTTTGATTCTTAAAAATGTTTTAATATTTCCCAGTGAATGAATGCTACATGGATACATGTGAATGTTGGCAAGCAAATGTAAAATTAAAATGTAAAAAGATTAATTAAATGATGAAACAAATGATTGGTTTGGGTGTCTTCACTTTACTATAATTATTGTATTCTTCTACAGTTATTAAAATTAATGCTGTAATGATTGCTACAGTAGTCTTAATATTTGCTGTGATAAATTCACATTATGATTAAATTTACAGTAAACTCTGGAATGTCCTACAGCAACTTACTAACTAATTGCTGTCAGCTATTTCAAAGTATTCTTTTTACAGTGTATAGGTGAAACTATGATCCTCCTGGACAGAAAGACATCCAGTCATTTGTAATTATTGGACAACAAAGACTTCTAAAGTCTCCATTTCCTAAATGATTTTTGATAACCCCTACAGGATGCCCATTTCACAGTAGTGCATTATTTTCACTAACATCTATAGTTCAACATGTAGTTTAGTCATAAAATATAAGGGTTAATTTAATTTTAAAAGCAGTCTATAATTAAATGTGTATATATAAATATACGTTCTGTTTTATCTGGTGAGAGAATGTTCACTGTAATGCTTATTCTACCATTTTTGGGAAATCCAGTCCAGATCATTAGTAATGTAAACTCTCCTCCTTAATACACACAAGTAATACGGAAGGGAAATGAGGCAATACATTACACACTGTTTTGCAGAGTAATGGTATTTTATTGCTTAGAGATAGCAGTACTTACAGTCATAATGAAACTAGACACGGGGTATAGCAGTGTAATCAATCCCACAGTAACAGTACATTCTCAAAAAAGTTACTAGATCATCACTGGGGCAGTACCTTTCCTTTCCTAGGGTGGTCCCTCAAGAGTACATTCAGAACCTTTAGTTAGAGATAATTGTCTCTGATTCAGTAGCAATTGATTTTTAGGCTGTAATGAATCCACTGTCCTGACTGCAAACATTAATATTTATTTTTCTATTTTAATCATTAATAGTAAAACCATTATTAATATGTAATCAAGTGAATGTAGTGTACCTTTAAAACTCATTAAAGGTTCACAGTTGGGCATTAACATTAATGTTGTACTTTTAAGGCTACATTTACATTGTGAGTACCTTGGAGGATGTACTGAACATTTTTTTCTGACAGTGGAGTGTGCACTTTAAAGCTAAATTGCTGGTAAGAAATAATGCATTTCCTTCTTTAAATATATATTATTATATATAGGCAATAGAAAGTACACAACAATAATAAAATTATTCCTCATCCTTTGCACATCTTTGGAAAGTTCAGTCCACAAACTCTGGCAAACCTGCAGAATAGATAAAAATTAGTATGAGTGCATCTGCTTTCTACATACAGCTATACTCTGAAAAATAAACGCTAATTGAACTTTAAAATTCTCATCACACTCTCATATACAATTTCTTATTGTATTTTTTAAAAGAATCATTAGTTGAAGGGTTTGTCTATGGTATGGATCCAAAGATCACTTTTTGACACATTATTTAAGTTTTTTGTTAATCAGATCTGACCATCAAGCTCATTATCTGAACTTTTGTTCTGATTTGAGAGAAGAGCTATTTAAATTCTGGCTTGCTGTGATAATACATTGTGGATCTGTTTTGCATTCAGCCATATCAAATTTCATAGAATTGTTCTGTGAGGGTATATGCTGAGATTGAAATAATATAAACAAATGTATGCTTTCAGTTTCTCTGTGATTTAGTTATACAGATTTATGCAAAAGTGTGGACACCCATGGTCAAATAAAGTTTTTTGGTGAATGTAAATACAAGTGACATTTTTACACAACATATTACACTATTTTTATTTATTTTCTGAATTACCATATTGGTTAATGTTAATATAATGGTTAATATAAAAAATGGTTGCATAACTTTTGCACATTAGGTTAAATTGTCCTAACAATTAAAGAGTAACTGTAAAAATGTTTGTGCAAAAAGTTTCTTCTATATAGAGGATATAGAACAGTTCAGAAATCGATAAAACAATTTAGCGGCGGTGCACAAACTTTTGCACATGAATGTATGTAGGTAGTCTCTTGTGAAGAGTTTCTGCATAGAAATACCTTTTATTCTCTTTTGGATCCAGAGAGCAGTAGGGTCAGAGCAGTAACTTCCATTCTGAGAGTAGAAACTGGGGGAAAAAAACTTAATTCAATTAAATGGTCTTAATCTGTTTAGACATTAAATGTAAGTGATTTTGTAAGTGATTTGCTGAGAGATTGTAAATGATGTAGAATTGACATAAATTATGAACTTACATGACTGCTTCAACACAGGGATCAAGGGCATTCTGACGCTTGTATCCAGTGAGTGTTATATTAGTTGGGATTGGACTTTTGGACACAAGCATACAGCACATCAGTCTAACTCTAGTAGGCCGACGATCTGAAAGAAAGATAAAGAGAGAAGTTCCAAGTGAATAACTAGTCATGAAATGTAGCTGATATTTATGAAATATGGCAATGCTGAAGGATCAAACATTTCTGTGATCTACAAACAGTGTCATGGTCAATGAAACCACTGGCATCGTTTAAAATGATTCATACATCCACTTCTGACTTCACTTTGTATGTGTAACAGAGAAACAGGTGCAGCTCAAAGTAATAAGGTGATTCATGCAAATTGAGTGAAGTCTAGCATGGAGGCCAAATGCAGCAGCCTTAGCTACTTTCCTCTTAAACACGTGCAATAAGACAGCAAAAGACTAAATAATAAACATCCCATTGCAACTAATACTATACATCATTAAATTCCCAAGTATTTGCCCTGTCATTAGAGAAAATGTAAAAGAGAAAAAAAAGCAACCTTTTGATTGGTTGGTACTTACAGCTACCAGATATGCCAGCGATGCATCCACAAAAGACAAGCAGCACAGCCAAAGTACAAAGTTTGTTATTCCAACAAAACATAGTTCTCAGCAGCTGGATAAGTGGTAAACGTACAATATTATTCAGTCAATGAATGAGTGGCAATTCTCTAGATGCCTTCCTTTTATTAGTGAGCCCAATGAGGGAGAAAAGTGCGTCATAATCTTGACACCCTGAAATTGTAGGCAGTACAGCATGACACTGTTCTGACCACATTTTAAAAATATGGCTGACAATTCAAGCCCACAGCAATGCAGTCCGCAAAAAGAAAAAAAGCAAACAACAAGTTTGCAGCTTAGTAATTGATGAAGTTAGGTGGAAAAACACGTACAACTAGGTGTGCGGGAACATCTTGAAGCTCTTTGAATGAGAAATGAGAAAGGTGGTCTTGAGATTACTTGTTGAGATGCTTTCAAGTTTGACACAAGTCCAGAATAAGTGAGGAGAAATGAAAAATCTGTTGTATGAATCACAATGGCACTCTGAGGTTTTGGTGCTAGTTTCAGTTTGGCTTAAAAACTGCTCCAAGATACAGTTAGATATGTGTTTTGCAGCATTTGTTGTTGTGGTATATATCTTACAATCGGAGATTATATCTTGACTTGTTTGCCAAAAATACACTCAGTAAAAAAATATAATGAATAATTTTTTGAGTAAAATGATAAAACACACTGCACAAGGAATTAATTTTGCCATATTACACTCTAGTTCTTTTTTTGTTTGACTCCAGACTTTTTGTTAACTTTTCTCTTTAGAAAAAGTTATTAAATGTACAGCTCTCATGATGTGGCCTTGTTGGACACCAGACCAACTTTAGTAGGCTGACAGTCTCAAAGAAAGAGTTAGATAGAGACTTTCCAAAGTGAATACCTCTACAGTCATATATTTCTAGCTGAAATGTGCGCAATCTAAATATCAAATGAAAAATATGGCTTTGAAATGTATCCATCTCACAGTTTGATGCTTTGTTGAGAGAAGGATTGTGTGCATCAGGAGCTATGCTGCTAAAGTTTTATTTCCTGTCAGAGTCTCCAGTGGCAGAACAGTTTTTGTAGAGGTGCCAGACTAAAACCACCTATATTGAGCAGAAGCCATATAAGACCATGTCAGAGGTGAACAATCACAAAAATGACAACGACAATAATGTCAAATCAACTGTGCAGAAAAAGGCAATCATAATACTTATGTACCCTTCCAAGACAATTGAAGGGATATGAACAACAGAATGGCTCTTGGTATAGTGCCTGAAGATGGGACCTTTTGGTTGGAAAGTGCTAAGATTGTTACTGAGGATTCCTGAGTACAGCTTGAGTGTATGAATAGGTCAAAGCCTTTTTCAAAATTAAAATCACATAACGTGGAATGTTTAAACTGAATTACACAAGCTGGAAGTCATGGATCAACTACACAGCAACATTCTTAAAATCAGTAAATTAAAACTAAATTAGGAGGGCCCCAAGTGGCTCAGCAGGTGGCTCAGACACTATGACTAGAGGATTGTGAGTTCGAATCCCAGTCATGCTCTTTGACATCAACAGCCGGGGCCCAAAAGAGGCTGCTCCACTGGCTCAGGTGTCTACTGATTGGTCCATCCAATCCTGCACTTTCCTTCGAGCATGGTGGCTGCCCAGTGACAGTGTATCAACAGTAGTTTGAAAACAGGCAGTGGCTGGCATCACAATATATACTAGCAAAGAGGAAATCAAAAAGCTTTATGATGAAGTTCAGACTGAAAAGCAAGATGACCTGCTGGTGATTGGAGAATACACAGTAAATCTGCCAGTGTTAAATCAACACTATTTGAGTTAAATTTACAATGAGGGTGTCAAAATGTAACACTTTCAGTGTTAATTTAACTCTAATAGTGTTGATTTAACACTGGAAGATTTACTGTGTAGAATGCCATCTCCCTGCAATATATAACAGGGAGAAGCAATTGGGCAATATGGACCTTGGAACAGTAGGCAATCAAAGTGACATCTTTACATGAAAAAGGAAGGAAGAATGAAGGAAATAGAAAATGTAACAATTTGACAATGATCTTCTATGTGGTTCTTTATGGATGTATATGCTGGAAAATTAAAAAGCAGGAAAGGAAAATCAAATCTCACTTTTAACTAGAAGCTCAGAAAATCTATCTGAAGCTCTCTTATTTTGGAGACAGAAGAACCAGTCAACTTGAGAAGTTATGATGGAGCAGTTGAAGGCAAAAGAGAAAGAGGGCAGCCAGCATAAGAGGAATGGATACAAGCAGAGGAATTATGAATGAACAATTAAGATGCCTGAAGACTCAAACAGAAGACAGGATGTTCTGGAGAAACACTATCCAAGGGATCATCAAATCTAGACCTTGAATCCAGTTTCTGGTTCTGGCTTATGTGATTTCTGGTAGTTGATATGCTTTGGACATAAGTGGTGCGCCGGTGTGCCTGCGTGGTCAAAATTAACGATGCACAATGTGAATTACAATATGACGTGTGCACACCATTATGTTTGGCATTTTTGGGCCATGGTAACATAGGTGGGATCCTGAGAGTAGTTAACTTAATTGATAACTAGCACTAGCTTATTTTTTCCCTGGTTTTAAGATTTCCACCGATTTATCAACATGTCCAAAAAACAAGCTACATTAAGTAATTACTTGGGTATTCCACAACCTCCAAAGAAATGCCAGACTGAGATTGAAGGTAAAAAAAAGAGTATTCGCTGAAAAATGGCTGCAGGATGTAGCATGGCTCCAAACAGTGGATGTCAGGAGGGTCAGGAGGGTAATGATGATAAATGCTTGTAGTTTTTTCGAGCATTGTAAAAGGTGAGCACCAAGCAACATCTTCAGGTGCTCCTTTGAGAACTAGACCAAAAATTTTGTTTGCTCCCCTGGTTATTATTATTAGATATTATTAGTTAAAAAGGTGAATAATAATAATAATAATAATAATAATAATAATAATAATAATAATATAATTATTTACCTTTTTTTCTGGGATCTGTAAATGGACTCATCGTTCATCGTTCATCGTTTGACCTGAAGGGCGATGTTGTACCTTGTATGGTACCTTTGCATTGTTTGTACACTAAGGACTAAATTAATCTGAATTAGTATTTTTTTCCTTATAGTATAAGGTAGTCTATTAAAGTTTATTACAGCTAATACAACTTTTAGGATAGGCAATCAGGCTGGATGACCACTACACTCAAACGATATGTCACATCAACTGTATTATCATTGAATTTCTCTTTGACCCGGAATAGCTGTGTCTGGCGCTTTCTCTTTTTTTGTTCTACATAAGGACACACATACAGAACTGCAAACTGATTAGATTTGTTAAAATTTTATATTCCATTTAATGTCAATTTTATAACATTGTGTGCTTTTTTAAAACAACAATACAACCAACTTTTCAATTATAAATAGTTAAAAAACATCTGGCAAATATCAAATAAATATGCATTATTTTTAAAGGATAAACTTGCATAAATAAATTTAAATAAAATAAAGGTGTGTATTACAAAATATTGGTAAACATACATTTTAAACGTTTCAGCACTACAAACTTTAGATTCTACAGCACTTGCTGAATTGAAGTGAAGAGCAGTGATCAGTCAATTCTTTCATCTTCTGATACTTCAGTTGCTGGTTGAGTTCTCTGATGCTGAGAAAGTCATGTGAGGTGTTACAGAGGTTGGGGACACTGTAGTTTGGGAATTCCTAAAAAAGAAAAATGACACAAGAAGATTATGATTGGCATGTGATGTAAAATTTGTTTCCTTAAATTTCTGTTTTTTTTTTTTTTTTTAAATGCCAGCTTACCTAAACTCTTCAATTTTCTTCAGCACCCAGCTTGCTCTTGGGTCAATGCAGAACTGTCCCCTTTCAGTCACAAGACTGTCAGATACAAAGATTTTGTTGTTATTAATAATGTGCATATATTATGTTTTTTATCTGTAGCTGTAAGTATGCAATGTACTTTTTATTTGGCAAAAAGGTCCTTACATAACGGCTTTGACACATGGAAGGTTCCTTGGTTGTAATCTGAAACTTTTAAGGGGCTCCACTACCCTGGTCCTTGAGACGGCAACACAACAGGGGCTGACTTTCTCGGCATCTATGTAAATAAAAATCAAAATACATTAGGCACCTGATCAATAAAAATAGATCTACATATTGTACATCAGTAGCACATTGTTGCTTCTATTAAAAGAAACTTGTATCTAAAAAACATCAAAGAAAGCATCATTTTCTGAGATGTAATGAAAATGACTTTTATTCCAAAAATTTTTTCCTGATATAAAAAGTCTAAAAAGTACAACACTGAAAAATATGTATGTTAACAGTTATATAGATAAATGCAGCCAACCTGTTACAGTCCAGATGGTGAAACTAATGATGGCTACGGCGGCCAGAGTCCTCATCACTGCTGTGCTGGTCTGCATTTTCTGACCTGAATGCTGTCTCGTCAGAAGAAGAGAGTGATTTCTGAGGTCTAGTCAAGGTCTTAAAAAGCAGCAAAAGAGGAACTGCAACCTTCAATGATGATGTCCTTTCTTTCCTAATGGCAAGTATGTGTGTCAGCTGTTCAGTTCCTTTATTTTTGCTCAGTCACCATATATGGCTTTTTCGGGTATTTACCAGAATTGTGGGGAAAAATGACCTCAATGTACATGACCAGTCAAAAAAATTACTTGAAGCTGACCATCTCTTGTCTTCTGCCCATTTCCTTACATTGTCTAATCTATAGTTGTATGTGATGACGTGTTTTACCAGATTGAATTACTCAGTATGAGGAATGGTTAATACAGTGACGTACAGTTCATGCATTGACATATACATATTATTGTTTTATCTTAAGAGTAATCTTAAACCTAACCTTATTTTTCTTATCAAATAAATCCCATGAACACAGTGTGAGTATTGGGTTAATTGATGAATAAATTAAATCATGTATATGGAGTTAGCAGTTTTGTTCATTAAGTGTTCTTCAGTTACATCACACTGCAAACGTCATTACGTTGACTACAGGAAATAAATTACAGGATAAGGAAAGTGATTCATTCAGTTCCATGTATACATTTGTTCATGGATGGATCAATTGTTGATTTGAGCCACAGAAATCATTTAAACTGCAGGAACCCTGAGCAGCATGTGGTTCGTGGTAGGTAACCAGGAGACAATAGATTCAGAAAGCATGAAGGTAAAAATCACATTTGTGAAGTCTTTAGAAAAGAGGCAACCTCTAAAGCTGCCACGGCCACAATTCTGGCTCTCATGATTTCATGAGTCAGTTTCTGTGAATTCCAGTGATTTTAGGACTGTGAAACTACAGCACAGGAAGAGTTTGAGCGGATCTATTTTGGTACAAATTTATATTTACATGGAAGTGAAAGTGAAGTGAAAGGCAGTCTGCAACTAAATTCAACATAAAATATTTCAATGTAAAAAACACTACACAACAGGCAGCTGGGTTGCCAGGAACTTACTGTTAAATTAAAGGTATCATACTGTGGTATAATTGTACAGTTAATTACTGTTTTTGTAAATACATGATAAAACTGTTTTTAGAGTGCTAAATTAAAAAAAATTACAGCCAAGTTGTTTTACAGTACAGTGCTGTGTTTTTGTGTATAACAGGATAATACTGTTAAAAACTACCTGTTGATTTACAGCAATTCGTTACAGTAATGATTAACAATAATATCTGTGATTTGACGCTCTAGAATTTAGGCTGGTGTCAGGTTGTATAGGGAGGGTGCTTTATGTCAGACATAAGGATGGAGCTTTCTGGGGACCTGGCAACCCTACTGCTGTTTAAGGCCGATCTGCTCCCCACCGTTTATGTAAGTCCACCCTTTAGTAAATAATCCTGCAAAGTGCGAAAAACACAAATGATTTCTTTTTAACAAACAATTAAACATAAATTTAATAAAATGATAAAGTGCAAAAGTTCTCATCCTTTACCAAAAGGACTCTGATTTAATGCAATTTGTAAAACGTTATCCAGAAATGACGTGCTTATACGCATGCATGGTACAAATCAGGCAGGGTGAACCGATCGGGTAGTGACACCCTCTCATTTTGTGGGGTTTGTTTTTGGCTGAATTGATGTCGTAATATCCTGTTCCTCTAGCCAATGAGTGTTGAGCCCCACCCCCCCATCAAAAAAGGGTCAAAAATAAATTTATCGTAACTGTAATTTGTGAATGGTAAACTTAATTTGTGAAGTGAAAAATAAAACTGAGGCAAAAATTTAAGTATTACATTTACAACCAGTATTTTTTGTTTATGATTATGTTTTTAATTTATGATTTTACAGTTTAATTTACTGTTTTACATTTACGTTTACGATACTTAAAACTTTTACAACGTTTACAATACCAGTTTTACTTTTACACTTAAGCTGAGCCTGTTTTGATGCCATAGAGTTACTGCAAAAATAATAATTACAAATTAAAAGGGTGTTACTGGATCTTAGGGGAGGAGTGATTATTTATAGCTAGATTATTTAGACATGATGAATCAGTCCAGACATATCTGGAATCCAATTTTTGCTTTGTTAGTTTAGAACTGAAGCTGTGAGGCTAAGATTACTAAAACTCAAGTCACCTAAATAGTCCAGTTGTTTTGTCAAAATACATCACTGAATCTTCTCTTAACCAGTTCAATTAAACAAAATATGTTCTATGACATGATCAGAACTAGTAGTATCAAAAAATGGCATTTCTTTTGAAGACATACTCAAGTAAAATACTTTTATAGTTATTAATAGAGGTGTTGGAAAAAAATCGTAATGTGTGTTCCGACAGTAATCACAAACTAATAGGGTGTTACTGGATCTGAGGGAGGACTGATTCTTTAGCACTCTCCCACACCTGTGACCTTTATTACAAGTCAGAGTACTTATGAAAGTCACACTTCACCCCCTAAACTTCACTCTGCTGATGCTTTACTGTGTACGTCTGTGTATGCTTTTGATGATTCAACTCAAATTAAGTTTTAGCAACACTTTGTTTGGATAGGCCATTTCTGATATTTTTTAGATGCTCACTGAATTTACATTCAAATAATAATCCATTTGAATCAATTTAACTGTAAGTTACCCTAACCTAAGCCTAACATTAACTTCTAATTTAACCCAAAACCTAAACCAAAGTCCTTACTTTGACCTCAGCCCAAAATCTAAACCCTGGTTCTGATTCTAATGCTTGTTTTAAAATGGAACCGAACCATAGTACTGTTAATAACACAAATATCTCTAGATAAAACTAATGAGTAGATTACTTAGTATTATTATTATTACTTAGTACAGCCTAAGTGAGACCAGGGCTTCAGCAACTAACAATTTTTGAACAGCAACAACATACGTTGACTGTTAATAACAAAAATAAGCATGTATCTAATTCACAGTTAAACAGTCCACTTTAAAAATCACATTTACCATTTTCCAAGTCCAAATTTTTGCTCTTTAAGTTAAGAACTGGAACTGTGAGGATAACTTTGCTAATGAACACTAGAACACAATATTGACCTAAACAGCCCAGTACTTTATTTCAAAATATATCATCAAAGCTTCTCTTAATCCTCTCAAACCTCATCCAGATCTTAATTAATGTCACACAAATTAGTCAATGCGGTTTAGGACATGTGTGGCTTATTGTGATCTTCAACAAATAACAAAAACAACAATGCTTTATCAACCATCTTAGAGTTAGAGTATGAAGTGCTGATCTATAATTCATTTTAGTAATGATCATCATCACATATACACTCACTAGACACTTCATTTGGTACATATAGCTTGTGTAAAGGCAACACTACAAAATGAACGAAGCAAAAATGGTCAGTGAGGTACACATTGTTATTCTTTCACTGGATTCAGATAAACAGTACAGGTATATACTGGTGTTAATTCACACAGTATTTCAGTTTACTTATAGTTTTAGTTTTAGTTATTTTTCATTAAAAAAGACACTAAAGACAAAAAACTATGACATATTTATTATATCAGACAATAATAAAAATAAATATTTTTTGCATAACAGCATTTAAATAAATAGAAAAAACAATACTTAACTAAATATTTTATTGAATGAAATTAAAGAACCTCAGAGGATAGAAAAATATATAAATACAATATGAATTACAGGATGCACAGTGCAGAGCCTCAGTCCTGAGTATAAGGGGATGGAATTTCTTGATGGTGTTTGTGGGTGCTGGTGGTTTTTGGCATTTTGAAGTAGAGCTTTGACCAGACTAGAGGAAGTGGTGAAAGAGTTTCTGACACATTTGATGACAAACTCCTTTACTTTTTGTAGTTAGTTTGATTGGCTGTTATGTCGCATGGTTTGCCATTCTGTTTGGAAGGAAAAAATAGCATTTCATAATGTCAAGATACAAAATCACAGCAAGTTTTATATACATCATCCTTTTTTTTCAGTGTGTAACTGCATACTAGATAAGATTGAATTCATTACTACACAGTTTCTAGCAAAGGTTTGTGCACCCCTGGTCAAAATATATGTTGAAAATATGCCCAAATTCACATCTACAGGGACTTTAACACAGAAAAATTAAAACATTTTTAATATTTTAAATAACATTTTAATTTAATATGACAGTTTTTCAAGTCACAGTCTGTATTTTACCCTTTACTAACTGTATTTTTCAGTAAAAAATGAAGTGTGGATTAAAATGTGCAGGCATTTCTTCTCTGTAGATGATGGCTTCATTTATTAACACCAATCATACATCAATACATACATGCATTTTGACCAGAGGGGCATTAACTTCTGCACAAGACTGTAAATGTAAGTAAGATTATGTTTGTTATTAATTTCTTATTCTTATCAGTTTTTATTGTGCTGAAAAGAGTGTTTAGAGGTTTGGTATCATGCATAGTTAGCTTTATATTTCTCCTATTTTGTTATTTCATATAACAGATAAACATGTTTACTGTTGATATGGTGAAATCTGAAGGATAGCAAATGTATCAAATCTCACCTCCTTTAATTGTTCCAGTTTTGAACTGATCCATTTGGCATTTACACTCACACAATGAGTTGAATTATTCTCCATCATGAACCTGGGCAGAGACAGAGGGAGAAATGTGTTTGTTTTGACATGTACAGAGAGGACGGTGCCATTTGAAGTAAAAAGTCAGAAGTTCCAGAAATCTATGAACTTACACATATGCCTTGTGACACTTTCCTTTGCTCTGAACAAATGCACATTTTGCAACCTGGCCCTCAAAAGGCTTAGAGCTGACTGCCCTGCAGCATGTTTGTCTCTTACTGTCAGACAGCACTGCAATACAACAAAACAAAAGTCAGTATATTGGAGATAGATTTTCCACCAGCCAATATATTGATTTATTAAAAAAATGATTCACTCAGAATTAAAACTTTATTCTCAATAAACCCAATTAAAGATGCATTTGATCATTCTGGACATGTTTGGTATAAAAATGTTAAGAATCAGACTTCTTGAGCTGTAAGGCAAACATTGCTAACAAACTCAAGAACACAATAGTCACCTAAACATCTCAGTCATTTCTGTCAATATATATATCACCAAATCTTCTCTCAACCTGTTCATAACTCATCCAGATCTTAACTAATGTGTCAAAGATGAATCAATGTGTTCTAGAGCACATTATGAGTTTTTGTTAGTCAAACAGGGTCCTAAACCACATCAACTAGTCAATGAAGCCTTTAAATAAGATCTCTATGTTGTTTGAGTGGATTGAAAGAACTTGAAAATGTATTTTTAACAGAAACAACTGTTATTTAGGTGACTATTAAGTTGTAGTGAATGTAAAGTATTAGCCTTGCAGCTCCAGTTCTAAAATAAAGTAAATTTGGATTCCAAACATCTTGGTTGACTGACTGTATTTGGGATAAATGGAAAAATATATACATATACAGTACCAGTCAAAAGTTTGGACATTCAGTGTTTTTTTATTATTTAAAAAATTGTCTGAATTGTAGATTAATACTAAAGTCACCTAAACTATGAAGAACTACATATGTAATTATTTAGTAAACAAAGAAGTGTTAAACCAAAAAATGTTTTATATTTTACATTCTTCAAAGTAGACACCTCTTGCTTAGATGACAGCTTTCTTGGCATTTTCTCAGTCAGCTTTATGAGGTAGTCACCTGGAATGGCTTTCAGTTAACAGTTGTGCCTTGTCAATGACTTGAGTTAATGACATCCATTTCTTGCCCCCTTAATGTGTTTGATACCATCAGTTGTGTGCCTACTTTGAATAATCTAAAACATGTTTTGGTTTGTTGTAACACTTTTGAGTTTACTACATGATTCCTTAAGTATTCCTCCATTGTCTGGATGACTTCAGCATTAATTTACAATGCAGGAAAAAAGAAAAAAACATTGAGTATTCATTCCCTTCTCCATACAGTCCTTTACAATGCCCACTTTCAAATGTACGCATAGCTACTTATTTAGATTTAGTATTGGATTATAACAAATAATGCTGGACTGTCATGAAGAGATGTTTGGAAAGGACTAAACAAACACATACAGAAAACGACTACTTAATGCATCAATATTATTTGTATTTATTCAAATGTTACTGTTTTTCTGAGTAATTAAACACTACTCAGATAAAGAGCTGTTTCAGTCTAATCAAGCTGGACAACATTTTAGAATATATACACAGTACTGTGAAAAGGTTTAGCCACTTGTAAACCTGTAAAAAGCTGAAGGATCCTACTATCTCATTCTCAAAACTATATGACTTGCATATTAGTTTCCCAAGAACTACTAATGTTATGCAATGGCTTTGGAGCATGGATAAAACAAAATAATGTATATAATAAATAAATATTTCTATTTTCACAGAGTACTCACCTCCCAGTGCACAGCTGTACAGAGCTACATAAAAGAGGCAGAACATTTGCCGAGATGTCAGAGAGAGGTGCATTGTTGCTGATCTGGATGATGGGAGCCTGCAGGAATGTTCTTGTTCTTCCAAAATCCTGAAGCCATTCAGACAGAGCGTTTTATATTCTATCAGGAATGGGGAAGTAAGTGATGCATGCATTAGTCCTTTTTATGAATAGCAGCAGTGGAAGAAGTTATGTTATGTCTGTCAGTTTTTTGCCAATATGACACATTCATGCATACTTGTCTAAATGCTTGAACGCTTAATCACTGAACTGAATTTTTGCTTTAGTTTAGTGTTGTGACTTCCAACAGTCCTTTTCTGGTTCCTCTCTGGTGGTCTGAGACTCCAGCAGACATTGTGACATACATTCATAGATTATAGTAAATTGTAATTGGTCATAACATATGCACACTTTCCAGTCATTCGAAGCTGACTGGATGCAATACTATATAAGCTTACTTCATTTTCACTCTAGATTTAGGAATAATTTTGTAACCAGCACATAATGGATCATGCTTATTCTTACTAATTTTAGAGGTGGAAGCTAAGCAGGAAGCCATACAGTCACAAAGGGAACAGATGTTCTGTCTGTATTATACTGGACAGTATTGAAGCTTATGGTTTTAGATAATGAAATATACATTTTAATGATATTTATTTAAAAGGTTGATTGGCTATTGATATTTTTATTGATATACATTGGAGTGTCACAAATTTAATTTAAAATATTTTATTCAATATTTTATGACTACAAAATGTCTATAAGATTAGCAAACTGTGTTAAATGCAGTCAATTTTTACTAGAGCTTAAAAATTCATCCTGCCTCCCTCAACCACTTAAATCTCTGCTGCACACTCATGCTCAGTGGAGACTTCAGTGGTGCCCCCGTCAATGTTTGGGGCCCCACAAGCAGTGCGTCATCCATGTGGACAGAGCGTCAGCCCTGCTAGAGGTCTTAGCTACAGGGCATGAGTCACAAAATAATACTCATTCAGTAGCCAAACATGGTAAGACGGAAAACTTTCATCAATGCATCAACTACAAATAATACAAGAACTCTTAATAACCATAATTATAGAGGTGTGGATTTGCTCAGTCAAACAGTCACTGTTTGGTACTTAGAACTTTGAAAATCTCCCCATTAAACATTCACAATGAAAGCAAAAGAAGAAAAGACAGAAAACAAGATCAATTTAGAGTTTTGTTTGTGCCCTGATTGTGTATGTAGTCTGTCAAAATGACACACACACACACACACACACAAACACACACACACACACACCAGGGCAAATGAGTGTACCCAATTCAACTTACCTCCATGTTTTTGGACTGTGGGAGAAAACCAGAGACTACGGAGGAAACCCACACAAACACAGTCCATGTTCTCTGCAAACTCTGGACAGATTTGGATGTTACTTATTGATTACCACTTGCAGACAACATGAGTCATTTCAGATGACATCCAACCAGTCATCTTCCTGCTCATAATTTTGTTAAATTTGTATTAAATATGAGCTTTCAATGCACCAAAGAAATATTAGAAAATTATAATTCTGCATTAAGCTGTAAATATCAATTATGCAAACGCTAGCTTCTAATTGGGTAAATGCATTGCATGGGTTGATTGAATTTACATAAAGTTTAGCTCAAATATTTAATACAATAAAAGCAGTTGCAAAGCTTATGTGGTTCATTTAAAGTCATGAAATGTATGCTTTTGAAAATACTGCCTACTGTGCAAATGGTTATTGCCTACGTGTGTGATAATGTTAATGAAGGGACGTCAAGAGAATATGCCCCAATATCAATGAGCTACATAAAGTCTATGCCCTTAATATATAGGACATTTTGGATGCCAGTTGTCTGTGATGGTCCATTTTACAGAGACCTCTTTCATATGCAAAGTAAGCCAAATCATCCTGAGTGTGCAGTAGACATGAATATAGCTTTCAGAAACATAAACATGTTATCAGGTTATGCATGAGGAAAATGTATGTTTGATTTCATTGTCATTACTCAACTATTTTTGGTTATTATTAATATGAGAAAAAAATGTCAAATGTAGTCTGAAAAATTTACTGGACGTTATTGGAAATTTGGAAATGTATGGAATTTTCAAATACAAAATGTGTTAAGTTCTTTTTAGAGCTGTTAAAGATGCACTTAGCAGTTACAGCTCCAAAAACATAAAATAATCCTACAATTTTAGATAAACAATATGCAATATAATTTACTTTGGTGGACTGGATCAAAATACTGAAAAATTAATGAGTATAAAGTTTTGTATTCAGTTTGTAGGTCAGGCAAATTTACTTTCTGCATAATTCTGAACAACTCTTCTCTGCAACTGCATCAGTTCTTGCACAATTCTCTTCACACCTCACTTCTATACATGTCTGGCAAATAAGCATTAACTAGCTTCCTCTACTTCACTCTACACTTTCTGTTTGACACTTCTGCTCTTTTAAGTGACTGTGTGCTGCCTAGCTGTAAACCAATTGAAGGAAAACGCCATAAAGTTGTAAATGGGCATTTAAAGCCACATCTGGGCATTTTTCACAGCAACCAAACCCACATACCCCCTATGTAGACATCAGAGAGCAATTTAAACTGAACAAATGAGGGAAAATGCATTCTGTGATCCCTTTTTTCCATTCTCCCCCCCCCCCAAAAGTGTTACACAGGCTTTTGTTCAGCACAAACTCAGCAACAACAGTGTCAAACAGTAAGAGTGTCATAAATCTATATTTTGATTAAATGTAATTTAAACTTAAACTTAAAAAAAAAAACTATTTTCAGATGTGCTGATATATTGTGAAAACACTCTAAACATTTCTGGCCAAGACCTTTAAGCTATGAACTGAATAAGGAGAGGTGTTACTTGTACACTGGCCATTACATTTTTAGAAATTGTATGTAGTTGCTTAACAAATGTGAGGTGACGTGTTTGACTCATTTAGTGGTTCCTAGATTGAATATTTATGAGATAGGTGTGAACACTCAAGTGAGAGCTTTTTTGTTTGATGGGGCATCTTTGCACATTCCACAAATCTCACAGCCATTATTCCACTAATGAAATGCCTGGAATTACCATGTCATTATCATAAGAATGATCATGTCATTTGGCGGGAAAAAATGTTTCTGCTTATTTAACCTTCTCTCTCAAATTTCTATATGTTTACTTCAATGTACCATAGCTAAGCAGTAACTAAAAGGAGTATCTGGTTATATATAAAGTAAATGGAGGTATTTAGTAAAATACCAACAAATTCTTGGTGCACGTGTAACGTCCTCTACTCTGTGATGCGTTGTCCTTGTGTATCCGTGGTGAGAACTCAGTGAAATAAACTGACAGACACAGAAGAGCTTTTCTCCC